>CAJNIZ010018113.1:148354-212926 GCA_905231905.1 Symbiodinium pilosum
TCTCTCTTTCTCTATATCTCTTTCGCTCTCTCTCTCACTCTCTCTCTCTCTCTCTCTCTCTCTCTCTCCCTCTCCCTCGCTCTATCTCTCTCTCTCTCTCTCTTTTCTCCCCTGCCCTGAAGGTAAGGTCCGCATGTCCCATGTCCCCCAAACCTGCAAAAGGACACATGAATTCCATCATTACGATATATAAGTAATCTTGGCGCCAGCTCATGCGACCTCCCATGATCCTGAACTGACTCCTCTTCAACCACAGCTCAGGTGGCATCCAAAGTCGCGACAACCACAATGGCAATGTCAGAAATGGACGCCCGGCGAACCCAACTGTGTTTCTTTCAGCAAGTTTGCCATGTTGAGCAAGCCGTCTCAGCTCCACTGGTGGTTTCTTGCTTTGACTTTCTTGGGGTCCCAGGTACTTTTTGGGCCAACATCAGGTAGGGAAGGGGCTAAGCACGACCGCTGCACCGAACTCTGGCTCGCTATGCGCCTGCATGAGTAAATCCTGAACCTTAAGCTTTGTGACTTCGTTTTGCTTCTCTGAGGCCAACCACACTACTACTTGTGGAAGATCCCCAATCATCTGAAAGGCTTGGGCTGAGGGCTTAGGATGAATGACACGCGGCTTGGTTTTCAGTGCTTAGGGTCACTTCAGGGTTCTTTCAGTGGCATAGGGGAGAAGGATTTCAACATTTCGTTAAGGTACAGCTGGCATAATTTGATTGCGGGAGGGCTCAGCTGTCCTTAAAACCGACTCTGGGTCTTAGAACGCGACAGCCACCACTCTGGGCCAAAGCTTGCAAATCTCCATCGCTTCCCAACCGGAACAGCCAGACCCCTTCCCCAGTCCTCCCGTGAGCATCAGATCAATCTGCTTCGTGAGCGTGGTGGCCGTAAGCATCGTCTTCTTAGCTGGTTTTGACCGTTTCGGATCTTCAAAGTGTCCTATGAGCTTCATTGCTCGGTCTGTGATTGATGCATGTGACAAGGTGCTCCCACCACTGTTACCCTTTGTGCGTTCAGCCTGGTACGCTTGTCTTGGGATCTCAAAGGGTATGCTTAAGGCCTGCAGCGCGGGCCCATCCCTAGCTCTGAGCGCAGATAAGCTCCTTCAATGCTCTAGCCACGGCCCCTATGTTAGCACTGCCTTCTGGGTCCTGAGTATGGGCCTCGCATTGAGGTTGCGCCGTACCAGATTGTAGCTAATTTCAATACATCTATGGGGTTGAAATTATGATCGTAAGGGTCCGTATTATACTAGTGACCCAAAATTGGACCAACAAAAGTCCTACCATACAAGGATCCGAAACTCGTAAACCATAAAGGTGGCCCATGGTTCAAAGCTTAAAGCTACGGGTTGCTACGTACATACCGAAAGCACCAACCGAATCCCTAGAGCCATAGAGGCTAGACTCTTCACCTTAACCAATTCCTTGCATGCTCGCCTCAAAACCGACAAGACATGAAAGATGTCACCCCCTCTCTGGTGTCGTCAGGTTTCTCCCACTGAGCCCTATAGATTTAAGGGTCCAAGTACAAAATATTCATAGTGTAGGGTAAGCCTTGAACCCTAAAGCCTTTGACAGGCCGAACTGTGCTCCGCATCAGGTACAACATCTCCACAGGCCGGGACCATCCCCCTGCCATGGTCAAATGGGCCTTTCTCAAATTGGGGGGAGCATAGGATACATGGGGATCACAAGTGGTGATGAGGGGTGCGCGTTTATAGGAGTCAAAGATGAAGAGGTAATTTCAAGAAGTTCCCATGTAGGTGTCGCAGGGTTTAGGGTGGATGGTGATTCGGCGGTTCTATCGAAATATAACGCGGTGTGAACAGTGTGGGGGTGCAGTATGGTGCAGTGTTATGCGTATGCATATGTCGTGGATTCGCCAGATGGGTCCGTAACTTACTTGCAACATAATTCATTCGAGCAGGATTTGAGGTGAACGGCTCAACTTACAGGATGTACAGATTGATGGTGCAGGGGCCAAAGTTGCTTCAGGTGAAGGTCTATGTTCTATGGAGCACGGCGTGAGCTTCAGAACTTCTCCAGGTCGTTTGCCGAGAAGAGGCACGTTTTCGGTTGAGTTCGAGGAATTGTGTTCGGATGAGAGATTTCCAAGCCTTGGACGAGGAGCCCGTATGCCAAGCAAGTCTCCTTCAGTCTTCCTGCACTTCCCTGTGACATTGAGCGTCGCACATCATAAGGTTTCCTTTCCCGCTATATGCAGCTCGGTTACGAGGCCCAGACTCGGACATCTGGAGTTTCCAGTGCATCAAACGCCAAGGCCCTCACCGCAACCGCATCTCGTGCATCAGGCTCTTGCCCCTGCCCGAACCCTCACCACTCCGCCCTCACAACTCCGCTCTGAAATCCTCTGAACACCCTGGACGAAGTCCTTCTGCTAGGGGACTTCACCTATGGCTCCCTGGCACATCCCAAAGTTGAAGGCACCGAGCTTTCAGGCCCGAGGAGTTTTCAATGAGAGGTTTAGGATTCAGTGAGGGCTCGCACTGCAGGCTTTATAGGATTTAGGAGGCTGAGGGCTCAGGATTGAGGGCTTGAAGGCTTAGGATTTGGGAGCTAGGGTCAGGGTTATAATTTGGCTGGGCGTGTCTCTTCTGGTGCGGGAAAAGAAAACACACGTGCTTGCGGTGCACCTTGGCGGCCTGAAGCCTGCTGAAAGCCGGCTACGTTCATATACACATGCCAGCTTCGAGCCTCCTCTTCATCATGTTAAAACCCCAAACCCCGAACCCGAAGCCTAAACTCCAAATCAGGAACACCACCTGAATCTTGCTTTGCAAACACCACAGTCAACCCCCCCAACTCCAAGCCCCAAACCCTAAACCTACAATTCAAAACACTAAAACTCTCAACACGAAACCCCCTGGACCCTAAAATCCAAACCTTAAACTGAGCATGACGGCCTTCAGGTGGTCTGGCCGATGCCTTCTTCATGGACACTGGGATCAGTTCATGGTGGGGCTTCTCAAGTCACTGCTCTTTAAAGGGGAGTTGTGGGATGCGTAGGGGGATTAGGGGCATGAAGGCATGTAGGCGTTAGGGTCGTTCAAAACAAGGAATCTGAATTTGAGAATGATTTGACATTATAATACCTGCAAATAACTGGGCTATAACCCTACCCATAAAACATGGCATAACCTCTACAAGGCCATCTCAGGGATCATAAGAAGGGTGATAACCGCCCAAATGTGCTCAACTAAGTTCCATGCAAGTAGAGACCTTGGGAATCCTTGGGATATAATCGGAGACACTTTCTGCCATTTTTCGGCTTGCAATTTTGGGCTTTAGGTTTTTTTGAGTTCCGGGCTCGCAGCAGGGCTCAAATTCGATCTGGGTCTCAGCGCTTTTATGTTTTGAGTCCTGGGTTTTGGGCTTCTAGGACCTCAGATGTTGAGATTTTGAGTTTCGGGCCTGGGCATACAAAGTACCGAGGTTAGAGTTTCGGGTGCCGGCGCCTCAAGAACTCCTGATGCGCAGAACCTGCAGTTTTGGAAGTCAAAGCGCATCTTGAGGTGGGTTCCTGGCGCTTTAAAGGGGAAGTGGTGGGCAACAGCGGTGCAGATGGTGTTAGGTAGAGATCATTACAGGATTCACTCGCCCACTCCCCCTTCAGGACCAGCAAGGAGAGGGTCAGTGCGGTAAACGGTTTCTTTCAGATGTTGGATGGTATCAACCTTGGACCCTGGCCCTCAAGTCTATATTATAGCCTTGTGCAAGCGTAACTGAGCATTCTGGCTGCTCCTCAGACGGCTTTGGGAAGACAATCCTCACAATATCATCTCTGAGTGAATCCCCCAATCCCCAACAATATCCTGCGAAATTCATCTGGAGGACCAACGCTTCAATGACCCGCAGCCAAACACGCGACGCCGCAGGACCACATCCTCCCACAAGCAGACATTAAACATAGGCCTCTCAGAGTAGACAGACCATGGCCATAGTCTTTGAGAGGCCCGTTCGAGTGTTCCATGTCTGTGTTGGGGAGGGAAAGTTTAGTTTTCTGAGATTTGAGGGGTAAGGTAAGGACCTTTATTGCTGCAGGGATTCGTGATTGTTTCCTTGCTCTTAACATCACAGGGTCCTGGGTTGCTCCAGTTCTTTGAAGGTAGCGGGGCAGCAGCAACCTCGGCTTGAACGTAAGATGCCTTGACACGCTTTGACTTGAATGGAAGGTTTTCCTTAAGCCAGCGTATGCAGCTATGGTAGTTGCAGTTTAAAGTTCTGATGCCGCCAGCCATCGGAGACAGAATCGGAAGTCCTTGCACAAGCGGCATTTTTCATTTCCGATATCTGAGCTCCACAGAGTTTGCCACCAATTTCCAAGCCCTGCAACCAAAATCCGAAATTGAACATGAACTCAAACTAGTACCTCTACAGTGGACCATCGGCCCACAGATCCTCTGCAACTGTCTTTACCTGCGACCCAAGAATATAAAGAAATCGGGCAACATTGTTTATTGGCTTCAGGGTTTCAACCACCAAGCACATCTCTCGGCCCCCTGGCAGTATCTTCAAGGGGCGCCCAAGCGTTCCCATTCCTCTGGCCAACAATCCAGCGACTCGAATCATTATTAGTATTCGCATTAGTACTATTACTAGCTAGTTGTAGTACTATTACGTAATCGTACTAGTAGTACTATTCTTATTACAGCTGATATCGATTGTTAGAAATATTATCATTGTTATTATCAGTATTACTACTACGACATCTATTGCTCATTTATGTTCATTGCCACTCTTGGGGTTCTGGCTTCAAAGCTTAGGAACGCACGCGACGCCCCGTACAAGCCTATAGCACCATAGGAGGTTGGCTCATGCACGTATATCTTACAACACCTGTTCTACATTTTCCGAAGAAGCAGACATTCTGAGCGGGGAGCCCGGCAATTCTTGTTGAAGTAGGCGGTGCAGCATCGTCAAGTATGTCGTTAACCTGGTAACAATTTGGCAGGGTCTGACCGAAAATGCATATAATCTTTCAAAAAAGCAGTATGCCTATTCAGTTGTCACGCCTAAAGATGCAGAACTGCAGCAAAGGCCACTCTGCCTCTTGAATTCTAAGGTACAGCACAAGCAACAAGTGAGCTCCCAACGAAGTGGCACCCTAGCCAATACGGCACAGTAGAAGGAGTGGTAAAAACACCCACAGTTGCTAAGCTACAAAGGCTTCCAAGCCCTGACTTCCCAACCCTGCACTTCAGACCTGAAGCATCCTTCAGGAAGTGTTTCTGGGAGTCACACTATATGCCATATCCTAGCACCTGATGATATTTCGAGGAGCACGTTTAAATTTTCTCGGAAAGATAGCCAAGGTGGCTGATTGGCTGAACCTCGAAGACGGCTCCGAGAAGACACGCCCTCCGACCTCATACTTTCCGCCCCCCCTGAAAGCCCAAGTGTCTACTGCCCACATTGGCTCAGACATATGTGCCTTTGGGCCCAGCGATAGCCAAGTGGATACTTGAAGCGTTACTGTCGTCCTTACCTGAGGCATCCACGTCCTAAATTCAGGGTTGCGCGTGTAGAGCGGGACAAGCTGATCGCACATGTGTGGTTGGGAGCGAAAATCTACGCATCCTCACTGAGGATCTTTGTGTGCTGGGACTGGGGCTTGGTGGCTAAGGCTCAGTCATATAAAATGCTAACCGCTTTGCCTGTTTGATTCCTAGCAGGGCATTGACATGGGAGGAGTTGAAGTATGACCTAGACTTCCGTGGTTTGCCGGAGCATGCCCGAAGATCCCAGAAGGGGCGCGCAACTATCCTAAGAGCCTGCTTGTTGGGTACATTCGCGCTGTGTGTATCTTGCAGTGTGACTAGCAGTCATACAAAAACCACTTCTGGAGAAGCTCGTAAGAACAAGAACAACATGACGCCGCAACGTTAGCAGTTAGCAATCATGCATCGAGAGATAGCAGATGAAGTCTTGTCAGCTGACATTTCATTGGGTTTAATCCGCGAAGCCTGAACTGCAGGTCTCAGTGTGGGGGGGGAGTTTGGGGACGCACTGAAGCGGGGGAAGGTGATACGTTCGTTGCAGTGACTGCGACATGAAGACAAACCTTTTTCTGTGGGTTGGATACGTGCTTGGACAGCCCCAGGCTATCTGCTGCTGCTGCTACTACTACTACTACTCCTACTACTACTCCTCCTCCTACTGCTACTACTACCACAACTATTACTACTACTACTACTACTACTACCACCACCACAATCATTTCGCCTCTTCTTACAAACTTGAGAAACCCTATACACTCTTATGATGGTTCATCAGAGGCCTGTTGCAGCTGCAGGTCAACACCAATCAGCCGCCAGCCGCAATTTGGGGTCAACAGAGTTCAGGGCCGACGCTGTTTTGGGCTTTGGGCTGAATGCCTACCTAGATCAGGGCCCATCAGGCTATCTTGACTGCTTGGAAATCTTCATGGCTTTCAGTAAACTGAGGTTTCCGTACTGTTGCACCTCCAAGGCTAGGTATAACGGCCATGAAGTACCTCGGTCTACGGCGCGTCAAGTCATGATACATTGAGTACAGTACCAGCAGGTTCATGGGTGACGAGGGAGTTGAAGACAAGATGATCATGGCTACGCCTTTCTACTTACAGCGCAGTTCAAAAGCACCCATAAACCTCCAACAGGTGTTGATACAATGTTAATCCGACAATGTCGAATGTATATTCCCATTGCCCCTGGAGTAGATGGTGTCTAGGGTCTCTTAGGCAGACCTGCTAAGAAAAAACCGGACATTTTCGGAGCGCATTACACGGGTAGCAGATAGCGCTGATGTTTGAGGCGTTGCCGGCAAAGTTAGTCTGTGGATTATTTGGTGGTTTTGTCTTAGACGCTTTTGTGGCAGTTTGAGGTGCTGGTTCGACTTGCAATGGGGAAAACGATGCAGCTTCCCACATTTAGAAAGCATACTGCCGCCTGGAGACTCATGAGCGATTGGCCGGAAGCCAAGAAACCAGTAAAGCCCTATGCACTGGGGCCTGAATCATGTGATCAATGCTTGCAAATTGCTTTTGGGCAGAAGAGATTGCTATGAGTGCTTGTTCAATCTCCTGCACGAAATTTAGTTAGTTCGGTTGAAGTCTGACAGCTTGAGGAGGTCACGGTCCAAAAAGCAAGCGCCGTTTGCCATGTAACATGAGAAGTTTGTTCAAAGTCCTGCAGGGAAAAGTAAACATCACCCAGGCCTCCATCCAGCGGGAAACTCAGAAGTTTGTCAATGAAACAGGATTCCTCAAAACAGATTGAGAATCCCAGATTTGTTTGACCTCGAAAAGTGCGCAAGTAGCAGCAAGGTACGGCAGGACATTCGAGGATCGCACGCACAGCTTTCTGGCCTGGTGCCTAGAGTGCTTCAGCAAACACAGCAAACGCCGCCGGTGGGCAGACGGTTGTAGGGTCTTCCCAAAATTGGGTATTCAGTCCCTAGAAGGGAACCCGCGCAATCCCTGTGTCATCCAATTCTTCTCTAGGGTCCCTGGAGCTAAAGGCAACACTCTTTTGACAATGTCCTTTGTGTTGTTTTGGACATTCCTAAAGCGTTGTGTGCACATGGCATTCATAGAGGGGCAGGAGAGGGTTTAGGCTCTCCGCTGCACGGGCTAGAGACTTCCACTAACATGGCTCCCACTAATGACTATAAGTTGTTCTCAGTTTTATATGCCTTGCTGTTGTTCTTGCTGCTGTTGCGCGTTCCGCTTACTATCCTCGTTGGAATTTTCTATAACACGAAACTCCGGAAAAACAATGATGCCGATGGTCTCTCACAAGAACGCAGGTGTCCACCTTCACATCCTGTATTTGCGGAATTGACGGAACTTCCACTCACGCTGGTTTGTGTTCTGCTGTTGTTATTGTAGAAGGCTCCGGAATGTGCCTCCAGAGGCCAAGCCAACAGAAGCAGCCTGCACTCTGGATGAGCCCATGATGGATCTAAATGCTTCACTAGGGCCACGTCCCCAGGTCCATGAAGAGTTGAACAGATAGGTAGTAAGTTCAACACGAGGACGCGCTTCGTCAATTCCATGCAACTTCCTGATTGCAAATGCTCTCACCTCCATCCCCTCAGCCACAGCCCTGAACAAGCCCCGTGCTATATTCATGTGAATCTGTCCTGGACTGTGCCTTATAGACTCTGCCCTGACAAGCTCCGATACCTGATCCTAAAGGTCCAAATGCCCAAATAGTACATAGTCTTTCAGGTTGTATGGCATCCAAAAAGGAACCCAATCGGAGCGAACATTTGTACCGTATGGATATTTGGACCTTGTAGGTTCACCCCCATGCAGGTCTTGGAGCGCCCCTCTGACGTTCCTGTCGGCAAGCGCATCATCAACTACAACGTGCGTAGCATGGAGCAAGTATGGTTGAGTGTAAACGGCCCGCTTGCAAACTTTAAGATCCAGGGGTCACGCATTGGCCGTACATGGCTGGGAGATGTTGACTATCTTGAACTGAATCCCATATGGGATACGCTGTTGGATATATAGTGCACCTGCCAGACATATGCAGCAACAATACATCATGACATGCTTTGGCGGCTGGTTCAGGGAAATACAGATCATGCTCGTTCAGCATGGTATCATAGGGACAGCTCTGAGTTTTGAGATGTGCACATTGGTGCCACTATGCATAGTTTCACTCTGCGGTCTGCGTCAGGGAGCGGAGTTGGTGTGCTTCACGACCTCGAGGTCATCATGTCTGTCTTAGTTGGCACCCTGTTTGGGATGGTTTGTTACCATCGTTATCGCCAACATCTTTACCATTAGCCATGATGCTTCAGTATTTGCCGTATTTCCCATGCGCTTAGCTAAGGCGGTCGGCGTGGAAACATCGTACAGGCTGGAACTGACCATGACTGAGTAGAGAACCTCCAAACTTCAGGCAGTGCGGTAAGATACACTCCTAATGGTATAAAAATTCTTGGGAAAGCTGACGCGACATGTGTTTGCAAAGTATTTCTGCATTTTCGGTAGCGGGCTTACTGGTTTGGGCTTGCAGTTTGCTATGAAGACGCCCGTCTAGCAGTACTGTCTTCAGGTGCCGCCCATGATGCTATAAGGCTGGAACATCCAGGTAGGAAATGCAGATGCTGAGTTCAAGAAGAATGCCCAGCCACTGTGCAAAGAACAAGGGACAGATCCGTAAACCAGACATTAGTCCCTCTAAGAATCCCGATTTTGTACATCCCTTCATTTCCAAGAAGCACCAACATACAACACGGAATTTCGATTAGGCAAAGTTAGAGTGAAGCGCCGAAGCTGCATTGTTGAAAGCAAGGCACGAATGGTCCAAACGGTCCGCATACAACTCTGTGCAGCAATAGAATTTGCCAATGAAGTTATAGGGCCTTTCAAGGATGCAGCAGATGGCTCTGTAACGGACTGCTTCATGATAAATCGGCCCTGAAGGGACCTAGCCAGCTTAAAGCCCTCTAGCTGGAGAATCTCGGACCTCCACTTCTTGCTGTTGCTTTGATGTTCTGTGACTGTATATGGGTGAGTAGACTGTCACCTACAAGGATTCTTGGTCACCTCCTGAATCCTATGAGCATCAGCACGAAGAGCCAATAGACCCATGATATTCTCCTGGTAAATATGATACGGCTGCTACGGGCACTCCATATCCAGGACTCTGGGTTTTTACGGGTGAAGTCTGAAACAGGTGTACCCCTCCGTGGAGTATGACTTCGTTCCCTCCGAGTTGTCAGTTGAGCTGCCTGTCAGTCTCATCATAGAGGTGCTGATATAGGGCCATGGTGGTGCCCTTGAAGTCTAGGTTACAGGGTTCAGGTTAGTTCACGGACGCTAGAACATTGTTGTGCCAGGAGGACAGGGTTTCGGGTTTGTTCATCAAGGAATTTATGATGGGCTTGCACCACAGTACTCTTGCAGTTGTTGGGGAATTCAAAGACAGCCGAATTGGGATGACCGTCGTGTCACGAACTGTGGAGGAAACGCTGGCTGGGGTGAGGCCAGACGACAACAATGTTGTTGATTTTGCTTCATGACCGTGAGCAAAGCCAAGGGCGGGTACTTTGCTTCATTTCCAGTGGACGGGCTCCGATGCCAACAACAACGGCAATGCAGGCAAGGCCGAAATGTAGACCTTTACACCAAACCCAAGGGCACAGATGCCGCAACCTTGTGGGTAGGTCCCTGGCCAACGGACGATTTGAGACATTGTGGTCTGAACCTCCTTGTAGTACTCTCTGCACGTACACAGTAGCTATGTTGCAATCAATTGGACTTCAAGTATGACGTATACAGGCACTTGGACAACATTATACTTTCTCGCTGCCGTTTTTAAGACTCCAAACCCTGTTCTGTACCCTGGACACCTCATCTTCATCATCCGGCAGATCCCAGTGCAGGAAATGGGCGCCAGGGGACGGATCGCTCAAACTTGGTGCCATGACCTAAAAACCTGTGTTTCATAGGGCGGGCGGCGGGATTCTAGGCTTTGAGGGCTTCAAGTGTTACATTCGCGTCTTGACTTTGGGTGTATGTTTAACACACAAAGTTCTCCGTTCTTGCGTTCATGACAAATACCAGGATCCGCAGTGCGAAGACTTCAGAAAGGGATTGTGCCCTCGAGGCGCATCGATCATCTATCTATTTCCATGCACTGTCATCGTTAGTTGCCTGTCACGCGGTAAGATGTGTTCAGCCTTGCAGGAGGCCTACGTGACTTCCACAACTTTCCCCAACCTTGTAGACCTAAGCCATGATCCTAAACACCTAAACCCTATGTTTCTGGTGTCTAGGTCAATCTGCTTTCACGTCTAGAGTCTAGAGAGTCTAGTTCCAGGACAAGACTTCAGATGAAGCTGCAGGTTCTTGCTGCATGAGTTCTGTAGAGTTCTGGGGGTTTCCTAACATTGTGGGTGTCCCTATAATAAGCATTATAGTATATTGGGTCGATATAGGGGCCCCCCCATTTATGGAAACTACGTTCTAAAGATATTTCAGGGGGCCTTCTCACGACTAGGTGTGTAGGGGGTTGGGTTCAGGGCGCGCTGTTCAGCACTCAGTGTGTCACTTTTGCTGCCTTCAACGCGGCCTCAGCTGCCGCTCTCGCTCGGAGGACGAGTGATGCGTATTAGATAGGCTAAATTGTAATAAGAGCAGTGTCAATGACAAGCGTAATCATTACAAATGATAATTACAGCATTGCTCGTAGTGATAATGATAACAATGGTTATTATGGGTCTCCCCTTAGGGGTTGTATTTGCTCTTTCGTTTCAAGTTCTTTGAGACCTGCTACCATAGCGGGTGACCCAATCCGTCGTCCCATGCGAGTGTAACCCTGAAATCTACATCTAATCCTCACCAACCCTAACAACCCCTTCTCTAATCCTTGCATAGTCGCATAGGAACCCGATAACCACAGCTTTCGTAAGAAGAAAGGAAACCCACGCAAGGTGCAGCTCAAGTCGCGTGACGAAACAGTGCCCCTTCCCATTGAAGAGCAGCCCTGTAGCAAGAAAGCTTAGAGTCTGGGATAAGGTCTTCAGGATCTGGGGCAAACGGTTTGGAGATGGTAAAAAGAGCATTGGCTTTGGGATTTAGAGCTTTTGCTTTTGAGCTTTGGATTTAGGAAGAGGGGTTTGGCGTTTAGGTCTTCGTGCTTGGGGGGCTGGAACTCAGGATTGGGATTTAGTGCCTTGTGGTTTACGCTCATGGTCTGGGTGGAAGCAACATTCCCAAGCACCTTATGACTGAGCCCGTGGACCTTGAAAGCTGAGGATTGAAGGGTTCCAAATCCGGGTGTTACGGGGTAAGGGCTTGGAGGTAACATGCAATCAACAACAGCAAAAGACGTATTGCTGCGGAACTCACCGTATGAAAGCCGCGCATCGGCGTTCACAATCCAGGTTGCTATTCCCTGGAGCAATCAAGGTAGTGTATCACCCCTAGCCTTCAGGAAGCTATGGGCAATCACATCCTGTGAGCATCCTTGCTGTGCAGGATCTTGCGCCACCTCAGATATCCTATGCCCTCGGAACTGCAATTGCAAGGGGGGTCACAGAGGTGCAAGATGTGTTCTCATTGTCTTACCGAGTGCATACTACTGGGAGGCAGCCCTGTCTGCTACGGCACTGCAGGCACACACTGCTGTTCAACGCCCCTGCAAATCCCAACGATGAGGACTGAAGCCGGGCTGTTTTGAATACAGGGAAGATTCTCCAAAGGGCTATGGCCTGCTTCAGCAGCGGGCAACGTTTGCAAGCTGACCTTTCTTCAGGCCCGGAGGCCTTTTCAGCAAAATCTCCCAGCTTCAACACACCACCCCCATAGTCCCCAATCGAAGCCCTGAACCTTGTAATTTCAACCTTCACAGTACTTCCTTTCGGACGGTGGGGTCTTTGCACATAGGAGTAGAACTGGATTGAAAACCAAAAGAAACCATCAGCTTAAGGAAATTTATCGTTCTAACCTTGCCTGCTTCAATTGAGAATCGTGGGGGCTGCTGTCAGCGAACCAAGGAGAGTTTAGGTCTTGGGTCTTGCCGGATCATTGTTCGCAAAGCGTGCAATGACAGTTGCCTTGAAACTCGGAAAACGCGAAATATTCCTAGTTGTCTGCAATCTCGTGTTGGTCTAGCTCTCTCACATTGGTTTGCCTCATCTCCCACTTCCATGTTTCAGCAGCAAAGAGCATGGCTGTTTGCAACTCAGACACCAGGAGGGAAGACGCCTTGTCGAGAAGTTTGCCTACTTGGATCAGGACTCGCAAGCGGGCGGGGGGCTGCATTGTATCTCCAGCTCAAACGAGTGTTCAAGATCTGAGGCTTTTGACGTTCACAATTAATGGTACGCTTCACTTTCCTCAGGCTTCCGTTCCTTATAGTACGCTTGTGGGATGAGACCTGTTTCATTGGTTCCCTTAACCTATCTGGTCCCCTTGCTGCGTCAGATACCAGCTTCAGGAACCCTAGGGTTGAAAGTTCAAGGCTTGAGGGGACTGGAACATGCCAATGTTCCACGTTGGTATGCAGGAGGAAAGTTTTGCGGTTAGAGACCCTTTGGTGTAGGCGTCTTCCGAATTTTAAGTACACTGCCTAAAAGCTGCTGGGTAAGTTCAGACAATTGGTTTTGTCACAATCAGGGTCACGCTAAAGGCCGACTCCTTATTGTAGCGAGTATACCCAGGAACATATGCGGAATTTAGGCAAACTCGCACATGCATAGCTTAGGATTCATCCCTCTTGCCTTTAGCGCTGAACTGAACTTGTGCCCCTGAGCGTTGATGTCTCGTGACAGGCTACCCGGAGGGTCACCCAATGTTGTGAGCATTGTAAGAGTGCTTATAAGGTAGCGGGCAGCATTATGGGAGTATATAACTTGAGTACCAGAAACTTGGACCGCAATGGTAGGCTGACTGGGTGCACATGAAGGCCAAAGGTCTTCTACTGTCAACCACACTAAATTCGGGATCGGCACCCAGCAATAACTCCCAACCTCTGAGAGACCCCAGGTCAACAGGATGTAGCCTACATGAGATTCGATGTCCCTGCAGCCAGCAGGATACTATCGTCACATGTGACCCGGATTCAAACAACGACAATGACGAGCTTCCTGGCTGGCACTACTAAGCAGTCAACTGCTTAGGGCCTAGGACTGTGTGTGCGGTTCATATGGGGTTGAGGAATTTGGGTTTGGACGTCAGCCATAAGATGAGGTTTGAAGATTCAGGCTTCAGAGTGGATCAGGGCGGAGGGGGTGCAGGCTTTGGGTTGAGGATGCTGGACTTCGGTACATATATTCTCTCTACAATCCAAACCACTTTCCTGCTAGCAGCAAGTCCTCCCCTACATCCCATGTTGGTTCTACATGGGGACGCGATGCGGGAGCGTATTTGCAATTTCAGAGTGCAAGGATGTAGGAGGAACATATGAAGGCTCAAGCGTTCAAATTAGATTCGTTGACGTCTCCTGTTTGTAATCTTGCTTTCGGGCTATAACTTAGCCAGATGTTGACATGTGACTTGTTTACAGCTGCGTGGAGGGCGAGCTTCGAGTCAAGGCTGCTTGGGCTCTTGAACATGCTTGTCATTTTATACCCTTCCCATACTAATTTGAAGGCAAATTTTCATGTGTGCGGAATCCTATCTGGATGAGCAGGTCCTCCTCGAAGAAAAGCGAGGGTAAACGTCTCAAGACAAGATCCGCACGACTGTGGCAGCCAAATGGTCACACTGTGCATACTGCTATATACAAGTTACCTCTATGGCTATTATCATTGTTGTGCCTCTTATTTCTATTCTTATTATCATTATCCATTATTATTAGCCGTCGTATAACAACAATAAAAAAACAGCAGCAGCAGCAGCAGCAGCAGCAGCAGCAGCAGCAGCAGCAACAGCACCAACAACACCAACAACAGCAGTAGCAGCAACAACAACGACAACAGCAGCACTGCAACTGCAACAGCAAGAGTAACAGGAACAACAAGAACAATAACAATAACTAAGACGACGACGACGACGACGACGACGACGACGACCAAACCGCAATCACAACGACAACCCCAACGACAACGACAGCCACGACGACCACAACCACAGCCACAGCCACAGCCACAGCGACAACAACCACCACCACCACGACGACTACTACTGCAGCAACTACTGCTACTACTGCTGCTGCTACGGCGACTACCACTACCACTACTGTTACAACTACGAGTACTGCTGCCACCACCACTCATCGACTTGAAAGCTCGTGAACTTCATCGTTGAGGATTCTGACTCATCCAGCAAAGCTGACTTCCGTTCATTTCCCCTATCCATACACCAGGCTGCCACCTAGGCAGGAGACCCAACCAAAAGTCCCAGCTTTGAATCACAGAACTTTCATAACTGATTCTTTGTGGTCAAGAACCCGTAGAGCAGAGCTGATGCACACCGCTGATTTACAAGGCCTTGCAACGATGCAGCACCTCGAGCTATTCATCCGAAGGTAGTTCTTACGCCACAAACCCTGAACACTCAGAAAGACAACCGTAGACTGGGTCACTAGAGCCGCATCTATGAAGTAACCTCTTGAAGTCTGAGACCTTTAGAGGCACGCATTTTCAACACAATGTGGGAAACCCTTGGTATAAGCCCTTACCCTTGACTATTGCAAGTGTATGTCATCCTTAATAATAGGGATCCTAACCCCCGTTTCTCAATGACCCCATATCCCTTGGGTTCCTCAGATATCTTCTTTGGAGAAACCCTGCTTCCCAAGGGCCAACTGCAAGCAGCTGAACGGAGCATCTGCTTACTTTGATGGTGGGCTGGTAGAGATGAAGACAGCTGCTCGGACGATGGTGTGGGAGTTTCCGTCTACAGGATTCTCCGGAGGGACCGCATCATCCTCTTGTAGCCCCTATATACCCCTACAGTCCCCAGTGTACCCCTAGTTTGAAAGAGACTCTCTTGAAGAAAGATTGACATAACCTTTCAAATGGTTTGGACAGCTTCAGGCCTGGCCCCAATGGCCGGCTTCAAGTGGGGGTCTAAGTGGGATAGCTCCCTTTAGTGAATTGCAACCCATTGCCCTATGGCCTCTAGGCCGTGCGGTTGCAGTGGTCCCAACCGAGGTTGGTACACATCATATTGCCAGCACCCGCAACAACGAGCCTGGGCAATTAATGCAAGTTTGGCCGGCGGGTTGATCGTAGCCGAACAGCGGATTGCTTCCTGAAGCCTAATTGTCCAACTCGGAAAGCCCTCAGGTACTAAACGGATGCAACCCCGACACTCCGGAACCCTAAGCCCCAGCAGAAGCTACCTACGCGAAGCATGCCAGAAGGAAACGGACACCCTATTTTCACAAGCCCGGACCAGGCATGCAAAAGAAGACCGTTAGCTTCAGGTATACTGCGTGCGTGGACGCTAGTAACGGCTGGGGACTGCATTCAAGAAATGCTTGGGTGGGGACGCAGTGCTCCGCAAGAAACCATGCACGAAGTGAAACCACATTTTCTCAGAAATCTGAGTTCTTGCTAAGAATAGGGTCCTTCTTACAGGGCATCTCCGAATAGATGGATCTTTTATAAGCGACACAGAAGAAGCTGTCACATGATTCTGGAGAGTGTGATCTGATCTTCGATCGACCTTGAAATATTGAATCCCGGCTGGTCATAGCTCCCAGATTGTTGGACTGATGGGAGCATTACTGTGTTTGTCATGTTCAGGTTTGGGAATTTCATGATCCCCCACAAAATGTTGATCGATGGGGGGCACGTACTGGTCAAGGACATAGATTGTGGACGATAGGATTTTGGGAGACTGTGCCTTCCATATCCCGGCAAGGACTTTACGAATCGCTCGCACAAAGCTACCATCATCGTCACTGCTTTCCAGTGCCTTGGGATGCAATCCGTCCGTAGAAGCAAACACTAGGGGGTTAGTTGCAGATCACTAGCAGAGGGCGGGACTGCGGCGGGACATACCAAGATGGGCGATCAGGGCATCATACACTCGGGAGCACTCTGGCACTTCCTCTGCTTGATAGGCATAAGTAAAAACTGTTGTGGTCATACATCGAAGCAGGAAGCAATTGAACTTACTATTTTCAACGTGTTCCAAGAAAAGTCAAGATTGCATCGCCAGCATCTGTCCAGCAGTCTGGAACAATGACTGCTGTAATACAAAAAGCAGTCGTAGAGGATGTCTAGGCGGCTACTTGTATCAGCTGCTAATCCATGCCCGTGCCCGGGTCCTGTGACGAGTGCACTATGGTTCCGCCGGAGGAAAGAGCAAGAGGTTACATCAGCATGTAATTGGCCGCGGGGCAACTTGTTTGAGTATGTTATAATACAAGCACCTATGTTCAATAATGTGATACGTTATATCGAAGAGGCCTCTTGAATGGCACCTGTCCAGCCGATCATTGCCAGAAGCCTAGAGACATGAAGTTCATGAGAGATGATAGGAATCTCTTGTCAGAATTGCGTGGGTATGATGTTGAGACACTCCCAGCTGTGTGGCTGAAACTAGAGAATGCGGACGCCTCATGCTCACGTGATAGCTACCCTCAACCTGGAATCTCCAAATTGGGCCCTACAAAGACCTGCCCTTCACATTTACAGGCTTTATTCTAGTTTCAAGCAGGGCAAAACCCAACCCTGAATGTATACCTTCTCGGTAATCTTAGCAGACCGATCGGCAACCAGATCGTGCTGTGAATGTGCTGCCGGAAGGCTGGACCAGTACGAGAATGTCATCCTTGCCATAGGCTGTGGATCAGTAGGGCCTGTGGTTTTCACACCTGTTTAGTTCGGCGCTTCAGTCCAGGGCGCAGGTTTTAGGGTTCAAGTCTTTAGAACGCTTCAGTTTGAGTATGAATGTGTTTTGCCTCTAAAGAAGCAGGTTGTGTGTGGGAGGTTGTTGGGAGGCTTGGACTTTATTTGAATTTCTTGCTGGACTGCAGCGTTGACAGTTGATCTGTGAAGCGTGTTTCGTGAGAAGTTTTGCTTCAGTTCCGGGGCTTTGACAGAGACCGCTGCAACAGGTCCCAATCAGATTTCCCAAGCTTGGACGCCATGATTCCACAGTTGATATTTCTAGATGCCAGGCTAATCTGTGTCTCGCTTGACAAGGGCTTGGCCGGCTCAGTGTTGGGCCTCCATATTATGTCGGAATGTCCCTAGATTCAATGGAATACTGCTCCCTCTACTTGTGTTCCAATATATTGATCCAGGTTATTAGCCCGGAAGAGCGGCGTAGGCACCTTTATCTTTGAAGGAATCCCTAAGCCGCGGTGCAAAATGCTGCGACATCAGGGGTGACGCTGGCCGTCTTCCTCATTGCTTATCTCCTGGTGGCAATCTATGCCTTGAGGCAGCCTTGGTGTTGGTACATACGACCCAACATGCAAAGATGAGTCTTTGAACATATATTCGCGCAACCCATTCCAGATTGACGTTGCAGGGTAAATGGTCTTCTTTCCCCCAACGCTTGGATTTTCGCAGTCGCAGCTAGTTCTAAATCTTTGCAGACATTAAGCGAGAGAACTTCACGGGCCGGCGTGCGTGGACATACTGTTGATACACAAAGCTCTGCCTGTGCCATCCTGTGCCTTAGTATGCTGCAACAAGAGATGCCGGCTTAGGCATTTGAGGAGGGTCTTGTCCGTTCCGCCCCTCCGACCGCCAAGCCGCGCCGGAGATGTCTGAGAGAGAGTCATGGTGGATCCTTTTTGGATGAGGCGAGTTAGGGGTGTTCAGAAGCAAGTCTAGAACAGGGTCACTAGTACCACAACTTCTGTGATGCTTCCCTCCAAATATCCTGAAAATCTAGATTGTGTGAGGCTTTCACTCCCAAGGTATTCCTCTTTTAAGCCCTTGCTTGCAAGAGCCCACGATTCCAAACTTGGCCCCTAGACATACCCCATCCTAACACGGAGTCACCGAGCATATGGAAAAAAAGAAAGTGTCTACCTGGAAAGAGGGACAGGAAACTTCAGGTCTTTCCAGTTCAGGATGTTACGTACGAGGAAAAAATCCTGCGCATCTTATACACGGCCAGCGGTATCAGGTTGCAATCCGAAGTGGTTGCGGTTGTTGTGGATAGAGCGCGTGTGAGCCACAATGGGAAGACGCAAGGAGTTGGACATCGCGAAATCTCACGGCAGCGATGTGCTAAGCTACCAGCCGGGAAAGTCACCGGGGGTTCGGGTGTCCAGATGGATTCATCGGTCGGCTTTTTCGGGTTCTAGACTTGATGAAGTTTCAAGTTGTTCAATTTTTTCACCTGCAGGGACATCTAGTTGAAGAAGAAACAATACTAATCAACTTTTGACTTAGCACTGCTTCCGCGTCAAGGCTCGCATGACACAGCAAGGAAAGTTGGCAGACATCAGCGCCTCCATGGGTCAGTACAAGTAGGAGATGTGTCTTCAAATGGCCGTGTCCATGCAGGGGCATGGCAAGGGTGCGCACAACAAGACCGAGGCGAAATGTCTAATGGAACATGAACCTGCATGTAAAGAATGCGTTGAAAGCAGGACATGAAGCTGCTACAAGAGGTTCTATAGTTTTGCGCGTCAGAACTCTTGCAATGCTTCCCACCTGCCTTGTATCAACGGGCGTGTGGGACATCTGAAAATTGCATGTGCTGCATAGCTCCTAGTCTGTCCAGAGTTGAACCACGTTCTTCTGTCTCATTCGCGCACGGTCGTGGGCACCATCAAACACCACTGCCTGGAGCACGAATGCTGATCACGGTGGCGCTACAAAAAATCAAAGATGCAAGATGTTACAACCCAGACCCTTGTCCATTGTTGACTACCCACACACTCCACACATCTACGGGAGCAGTTGGGCGTATGTTGCACATATTCTTGTAGAGATTTCGTGGATTAAGGCTGTGGACTTCTTTTTCTCTTTAAGCTGCTGGTAGTTGCAAATGAGGCTTTCGCGCCCGCTATACGACGATTAACCATAAACGATTGCTTCTGTACGTGCAAGGGGTTGTCCCACATATTTTGGAGGGCAACGGTTCGAGTCCACTTCCTGGTTGACCTGTCTGCGTGTTGGAGCACCTATGTGGGTTGTAAGCAACATCCAGAAGTGACGCGCTGCCATAAAAGGGTCGAGCAAATTCACGTCCTGAATGCTCGATTGAGGATGCTAGAATGTTGGCGCTTGCATTTCTCCAGAAAGAATCCCCCTGTTCGGAAGTGCATCAGCACCTTAATCAAACCACAAGCCCGTGTCGAAGCTGATTGGGCCACTGACGCTTCGAAATTGGCATCTTGCATCGGCGAGTTCACCACGAAGTGGGGTACAGTTGAACGTAATCAACAGGCCATGGGCGAACATGTTGGGATGAATTTGTAAGGCTTGTTTTCTGATTTTGCAGATTGCTTTTTTCTATAGTTTCTAGATGTATCTGTATATGCATGTCTCCCCAGTTGAGGTCCTGATATAAAACGGCAAGGAATTTTGTTTCGGGGTGGAGCCGATGCCCAATTCTAGAGGGAGCCCTGACCTGAGTGTGCAGGCATCCAGGGCACTGGACCTGTTCCTCGCGTTACAGGCCTCGCATCTTGCGGTGGGTTCTCAAAGAGGACTGCATGGTCAATGTAATGGATTTGGGCTTGCACTTAATGATTCGCGAAAGTAACCAATGTCTCTGTAACACTGTGATGGTGGCGGTAAGGTGTGACTGTCTTGGATGTTTCATTTCCCGCTTAGCCTACAATCGTGGCACTCAACGTTTGTGGCCTAGCTATTCAAGAAAAGCATGTTTGCGACAGCAGCCTCCAGAAATATACGAATGGTGACATACCCTGGACAAAAGCCCTTGACCCCCAGCTCCACACCCCATTTCGAGCAGGAGCGGATGAAGCAGCTATTGGAGAAGCGTCGCCAGATCATTGCCCAACAAAGGAGCATCTAGCTTGGTCTAGTTCTGGGGCTTGAACGTTAAGCCTATAGATCCTAGCCACAAAATGCTAAAGCTGGAAGCATGAATGGTTAAAAAATGTACGAGATCTGGGTATTTCACGTCTTCAGCGGGCGCACCGATCCTCAAATTCATAGAAGGAAGCCTGGATGGTCGCGTGCCCACTGCCTGTTGGGTACTGCCCGATGTGTGCAGCCAAGATCTACAATTAAGATTTATTGACCGTCCTATATCTACGATTCCGTGCTTGGTGCCTAAATCTTAGACCTCAACTCTGTGGCGTCCGGCCCTGGCCTGAGTCAAGATACAAATAGGAACTTCCCATAATAATGCCGTTTTCCATTCAAACCCACAATGCGATAGGGGCCCGAAGCTAGGGATCATGCAGGTAGCATGCAAGTCATGAAATTCAGCAGGTTTCAGAGAAATTCTTCACCTTTTCGCAGCCAAGTATAAACAACAAGGTCCACTTGCCCAAAGCATGCCAAGAGGTCACTGAGCAGCATACTTTGTAGACTCGTAGCCGAAGCGCCAGAGATTGCTTCGCAGAGCTGAAATGTCAAATGCACCAAGCTTTACATCAGCCTTATCACCAAAGTGTCGACGTGAACGAGCCCTAGCAAAAGAGCAACGCGTTGGCACTTGCGTGACAGGAAGGAGTGGGCCAAAAAAGTGAACGGATATGCCAGTGATGAAGAAACTGCCGCTGAAAAGGCTGGGTCTGAATAAAGTCTAGGGTACAGGGCTTAGTGTCCTTGATCTCAGGCAGCCGCCATTTTGGGTATGCCCCCAAATACATATCGGCTAACGTCACTGACCAGATAGAATTCCAGGGTCTCTCAGTGCTCAAGTCTTTACCTTGAGGATTTCATGAGGGTTCTCCGCACAGAATCTCCAGGTTGGGGTGTATGGTTTGGGGTAGCCAGTATGTAAGCTTCTTCACATTGCTGGCTCCTTGGATGGAGTTCTGCTTTTCCGGGTTCAAGGCTTCAAGTCGTCCCTTCAAACTCCTGAAACGCCCTTGGCTTTATCCAGATTGAAGGACTTTTCGAAGGCTGGGCACCGGATGTGCAGCCGTCAGGCTGAAAGTGACAGATGCTCTGGGTTTCTGCACGCAGTGCTCGAGGGAGCTTCAGAATGGATCATTTGCATTTCTGACAACCAGCTTTTGAAAATACCCTCCTGCAATCCTCCGCTGGGTTTCTTATTATCCCCACAGCCCTATCCTTATTCAATCGTTCTTATGCCCCCCCAACCCCAGATGCCTGAATCCTCCCATTCTCAGACCCCATGGAAGACCTGACCCTTCTAAACCCGAAACCCTGATCCCCTATCATTCCTCACTACCACTCCTCACTGCTCCCAACGCTCTTTAGAGCGGGCCTCAGCTGTGCACGTGGGGAGGCTGCAGAGATGGCAATGCCGGAGGCATGGCTCCCCAAAGTTTAGGGCCCTGTTTGGAGGGCTTTGGGTCAAGGACCTAGGACCTAGGGTAGTTCTGGGTGTGTTCCACGCATATGGTGCATTCAGGAAACCTGGGGAGTTTTGCACCACTCAGGATTCCCCATATTGCAATCCCTACTGTATAAGTTGTACACGGTAGTTTTCTCCATCCAGGAAAGGGACACATTACCATCATATTCAGACAATTGTGGGCTGCAAGCTTGCAGTAAGGAGTTTCTCAGGCTTCTGCTCATCCTATGTACCAAGAGACGGATACCGGGCGCTACCGTAACCAAGCAGGGCACATAGACATTTCACATTGGTTCCTCTTTAGTCAGTGGTTTCTGCTATGGTCCTGAGCTTGGTGGTAGCCTTGCTTTTTGTGCTTTGGCTTTGCCCTCCCTCAACTAACACCTCACACCACTTAAAAGGGGCCTGTGCGAGTTTCCATAACAAGCTTTGGTGAGTGTTGTTGTTGATTGATGGTAGAGTCCACTGGACGCACTCGTGAATTCTGCATGCACTGGCCTGCAACGGGCAACCACCACCACCATTAAACATGGCATGGCAGCGCTTTGAAGCCTCTAAACCCCAGTATGCACTCTGGTTGGGGTATGACCTTAAATATCCAAATACCACACCAGGAGCAGAAATCTGGGAAAGGAGGAGGTAAGGGTCCCAAGTCCAAGCCCCAAAATTCAAAAGGAACAAGTAAACAGTCGGGCAGGAGCTCGAACAGGCAGGACCTCAGATCCTCAACAGCCTTCTCCGGCAACCCAAACAACATCAGCGAACCCAACGGAAATTTGCAAAACCAGCGAGCTCGCGATCACCCTGTCACTCTTCCTCCCGAGACTTTGCTAATGAGCTGTTTGGTCGGACTTAATCTCGGCTTTTGCCTCCTCCATGTTCTTCGTCTACAACCTGATCCGGCGACCGGCCCCCCTGTATTGCTAGCGCACTGTTGGCATTTGCGCTCGGCATCCTGACAAACATCGGGATGCCACCACGTAGCCGCTGCATCAAGTGAAGCTTCAGCTCTCTGATGAAATTGCTGCCCGACAGCGCGTGGCCCCCCTCAGCCTTCCTTCCTGCAGGGCTCATGTACCACCAATATAGGTGGCACGTTCCTGATCTCCCTGTTCACAGTGCCGATGCTTGCCCAGAAATTGTTAACCTTGGGGATCGGGTGCTGCTGGCTGTGCGGGTGTGCCTCGGAGTGCTGTACTTGCATTTTCAATCAAGGCCAAAGCTTGGACATTCACGATGACCGAGCTGCCGTCCACGCCATCGACACAGGTCTTGCGCTCACCACAGCATGCACCAAAGAACTTAACCTTGGAAGGGCAGAACATCCTTGTGTGATCTGGTTCCATGGTGATTGAGGCGTCCTCGTTCCCAAAATTGCACATGTCGTGCACGTTGGTGAACAACAATCCTCCTCTCATCTCGTCCTGGCTTCCAGACTACTTCGTGCATCCGTTCCATAGAAAGGCTCCCATTGACCAATAAATGGATTGCGAATGTCTGCACAACAATGCGAAGGCAGCTGCGTCAGATCAAATCCGACCATGAAATTCTTGACAAACCCGTTCCGCTAATCGCCGAATCTGTTTCTTGTGCGACTCCAGCCGGATGCCAAGACGCTGCTCAAGAGTCAGCCTCAACGCCCTGAGTGACACAGCTCCGGGCTGTACAAGTCCGCTGGTGGACTGCTTGGTCCCAGACCCTTTTGGTGAGTGTGGGCTTTTGGGTGACGCCTGAAGTTCATCTCGAAGCCGTGTAAACGGTATAAGTACTATAAGTAGCTCGATTTCCTAAAGCTTGAAATTCTGAAGCTCAACAACACGAAGCTCTGACACCCTCAGCCCTGGAAAGTATACCTTCTCCTTGTCGAGGCCAGCTTCGCTTTCGCCCCGCAACCTCTTGGGTGCTTTTCATAGTCTATGGCCAGGGAAGGATTCAATGCTACCGGCCTTTGATCTGTCTAAGCGTTTTTGGGGGGCCTCTCCAGCTGGGAGACTTCTGTTCCCATGGAGCTGCCCATAGGTTCAAGTATGCCCAACCCCCAAACCGTGCCTCCAAAGTGAGTGTTGGCTTGCCTCTATACGGCACACTTGATAAACCGAACCATTATGAAAACCGCGCACGTAGCCTGCTTCTGGGAAGGCGTGTCCTCATTAGTAGCACAATAGAAGCCCTTCTGTTCGGACTTCCGCTACGGGTCTCTTGATCAGTTTTCCCTATTTTCAAGTGTGGGACCCAGAACCATCGCACTACCTGTGTACATTTGAGTCCTTCTGGGCAGACCTTTAATCACCTGCCTGCAGACCGACAGCCGAAAGCATTTCCCGAGACCATCCCGTTACCCTTGAGACTTTTCCTGTTGCTTAAGTATCTACACAAGAAACTTCAGAACCTTAACCTTAGCTGGCAGACCCCAAAACCTTCATATCCTAAAACCTTTAACCCTGAGCCCGCCCGGAAAAGTGAATTCTTTAACCCCCAAACCACCAAACCTGACAAGCCTTGCAGGAGAAGATGACATGGGCTCAGAGCCTGAACCGCTGCTTCCGGCGCTGTGGCCTCGGCGAACAGCATCTGACAACCTTGCTGCTTCTTGGCTTCGGGTTGGTAAGTGGGAATGAATGGCGGCAAAAGGAAATGGAAGGACTAATATGCAAAATCTTATTCAGGTTCAGGGGCTTCAGGGTTTTAAGGGCGTTAACTGTGCTTAGTAAAGTGTCGAGGGCTGAAGGTCGACGGTGACAGAAATGCATCTATGCTAGGCCTGCTTGCTTCACTGTAGGCAATCAATGAAGGACTGCGAGGCTCCTTCTGGGAAGTATATAGGGATCCGCTCACGACTTCCCGATTGGCAATATGCAAGTCTAGGGGCTGATGTCCTTGGCATGCATAACTGGTCTAAAGCCTAGAAGGTCCGGGGCATGTCTGTCCATAGGTTTCCGGTAATTGCTTGCTTGCTTCCCTCGGACTGCGATTCTGCGTGCATGCATGTATGCTGAGATTGCTTCAAGTTTTGCACACCTAACGAGTTACGCCTGGCTTAGACTTGTACCTCGATTCAAGTCCTTGCTAGTGCCTTTGTTGTTGCCGGCATGCTGGTTACTGTTGTGATTCGCCACCACGTCGCTACCTAAGACCTTGAGAGTTCAATTTGCAGGTCAGGGCGTTGAATTCAAGGTTTCGGGGTTAGGCCACAGGTTCTTGTTTTGTAAACCATGCTTAAGTGAAGGGTTGGTTGCTTATTTATCTACCCGGCCAGAAGAAATGGCTACGCGCAGTGAAGTACAACCATTTCTCTGCGCTACTTGGAATCACCATCTGCAAGTCTTGCGAGTCTGTGCATGGCAGTGGCAGCTACAGGGTGTGCTTTTTCGAGCATTCCTTCACTGCTTCTAGCCGTCTGAGACGATGGCAGTTCCAAAAAGGCCAACAGGACCTTTCTTCTATGAGGCTCCACCTGTTCTCCTCAGTTAAGGTATGGCCTGCTGAACATCATCGTCTTTTTCATTGGCTTCATTTCCAACCTGAATGGAGGCTGCTTGGCTTGGCATCAACTGCAGCAGAGATGTGGCTTGAAGGATTGATGCTAACAGTTGGCTTGGAAGTGGGTGACTGTGATAATCCTCTTAGAATGCTGCTGGTAGGCATTTTGAACCAGCAAGGCACGTGAATACTTGCTTCAGGTGCAGTGAACATGCATCTTAGGGAGCGTTATCTGGGGCTCGTAACTTGAGTCCTATGATTATGAGGCCTCTGGATGCACCTTGTAGATGTGACTAGCCCTCAGAGTGCTCCTTTTTTCTCACCTACTTTGGAATCCCAGGGCTGGAAGTGGATAAATCAACGCACCGTTCCTAAAGCAGCCGAAGCCATTAAAACTCCAGCCTCAAGCCTTGTACCCTGGAACTACCCTACCCCGACTCCAGAGCTGCAAACAGTGTCGCTTCGGCTCCCAAAGAAACAAGACCAACAGCGGTGGGTCAGCATTGTAAACATTATTGTCTACATATAGAGGTATGTTCTGCAAGCGGGCTGTTGGGGTCACTCTTGAAGGATCTCGGAGGAGTTGTGTAGAGAGACAGACCTCCAACCCAAGGGCGAGATGCTGTGACCAGGAAGCGGATGCAGGTACGAAAGCAATCCAAACCAAACCTCTACCTACACCTGCTGATATTTCCTGACCTTGGGCCTAGGGGCCCTTGAGAATAGGCGTGTCGGTCATCCTGGCAGACTCAGCCCTGGAGAAACATGGCAAAGCCGCATCTGAAGATTTGAATGACAATCAGTACTATATGTGCTTGGAGGCAACGGCACAGACATCGCGTATCTGCATTTCATGCCTTGTCACTTTTTGCTGTCTTCGCGATCTGCATGCATGATGCACTCTGGACCAACACTTCACTAGAGGCTGGGCCAGTAACAGGACGTAGCCAAAACAGCATTTCAAAACCAAGAAGCAGCAGAGTAGAAAAAGGGCGGGAGCGGATTCGTGGCTGACATTCGGGCGCCCGTCAACACCTGGGTAACCCGCAAGCGCAAACCCGAAACTGTCTCAGAAACTCCGGCACGACAGAGCCCTCGCGTGGCTTATGCCTGAACCTCAAAGCCCGGAACCCCAGGACCAACTTGAACCCTTTTCCCGCAAAGCCATGAGGCTTTCAGGGCTCCTGGGCATACCCGCGCCTCGTCGAGTTCATGAATTCCAGAGCCTGTGAGGTTGAGAGTTCGGAGCCTTGGACTTCGGATTCCTTGGGCTATCTCCTTCTGCACCTCGGTTGGGTGTTGAGGGGAAGAGATTCGGGTGGAAGGCGCCGGGCTTGAAGAATCGAGGGCATGAACCCAGATTCTACAAGAAGATCTAGACGAAATCTGTTTAGTTAGTCTGGGTTTCTCCACATTTCAAACAAAGTCCTCTTCCTCTGCAGAAGGGATGGAATTCGCGGCTTCAATAAGCATGGTCGGGGATGACAAGTTTGAAATATGATCACGTCTATCGGTACCGTTCAAGGTCACATGCAAAGCGCATCTCCAATACAGACCGATAGGTGAGTACTGTAGTGGAGGTTTAGAGCAGGCATCAAGGTCGAGCAGGATCCCCATACATGCAATTTCAAGAGCCTAGTCCGCCCCCGCAGCGCAGTGTCCAATGAACCTGAGCAGGTTATTCACCCACAAGCCTGTAAACCTTAAATCAAGTCTTCAAAGCTGGCCTGCTAAATCTAAACAGAACACGAAGGGTTCCCAGTTACGTGGCATTCAGTCCTCAGGCAGATCAGCCAACCGCCAAACTTCCTTATACTGATCCCGGCTCTAAACCACACAGCCCAAAACCAAAATCCTTACTGTACTCCCGAGTACGACATATATGTACAGACGTATATGTGTATACAGCTTTCTACAAAGATATTCACATGGGGTCCTATACACCATAGGTCAAGCCTGTGTACACCCCTTTGCCCCTTAAAGACTGCCCTCCCAAACAAATACGGAGATGGCAAGCCATCTTGCGACCCAGCTCTTGATGCCAAGGCTTGCGAAGGCCGCAGGGCTTGCTGCAAGTTTATGATTGCATTCTCGGATTCGGGGTTCCTAGCCTCAGGGTTTTGGGTTCGTGTATATGGTCCCCCTTAAGTAGATAGAATATCGGGTGTATGGGGATC
This sequence comes from Symbiodinium pilosum, assembly GCA_905231905.1. Lineage (NCBI taxonomy): Eukaryota > Dinophyceae > Suessiales > Symbiodiniaceae > Symbiodinium > Symbiodinium pilosum. Next base: position 175,921 of record CAJNIZ010018113.1, read on the forward strand.
TTACGATAATATACCCAAAGCCATATTCTATCTACTTAAGGGGGACTATAGCATTGCAAGGACGCAGCCCAGGCTGTACAGCCCTTGGAGGGAACCTAACAATCTTGAAAACTGTGTTTAGTAAGAGCTTCATGTAACGCCATCAACATCGCACGCCTGGCAGCATGGTCTCAATCACGAAGCCGTAGCTTCAGAATCCCATGCAACAACTGCCGGGGTTGCATAAGTTGCAAACCGGAACACCCAACCATGCAAAGACCCAAGGCACCCAGTTATATGAAAGCTGGACAGTTATTCAGCTCTTTGAGAGAAACCTTCCGCACTTCATGAAGCAGGCAGTGATGCATTTCCACCTTCAGGGTTTGATAAGTGCTTCTTCGACATGCAGTGCGGGCTGAAGGTATAATGCTATTGCAAAAGGGTTCCAAACACCACCCATCCCTGATTTTTTGAACCATAGTCATGCCACAGCTTTCTGCCAGGGTGGCGGTTACAGCATGGATTTGACACTGGGCCTCTAGTGCTATGTGTATGCTTCTGAAACATATTGTTGCGGGTTGTTGGCTGGCGTGTGACATGAGGCGAGGGGACATATGATGTGGAGACCCCACCCTTGGAAGGATTCCTTGGCTTCCTAGATCCCTTTTGGTGTAGCTTTGGTGCCGAAGGTTTTGCCAAAGGGTCTGGGATCCATTTGTCCTTGACTATTATCCGCACAGTAGGTTTCTACATCCTACAGAACTTGCATAGAATTTGGGTGCAGGGTTGGGAGAATTGGGTCATCAGCAAAACATTGATTGAATAGTCTTTGCAATGCTTACCGGCTGTTCTTGCTCTGGTTTATGTCAGGGGCATCAGATATTGCCTTAGCGGAGCTTTTGCGAACCATGTAAGCCTGATGTAGGACCTGCAAAGTATAAATCTAGAAGTGTGGGGTTTGTACACATCAAGAGGACTCGACTCCTGCTTTGATGGCATTCCTTTTGCAGTCAAGGCATTGAGGATTTCTGAGTTTGCAAGCTTTTTGAGGTCCTCATTCGGATCTGTAATTACATATTTGCAAGGTGGATAGAGGGACCCTTACTTTGCGAAACTCCCAACTGGTCGGGTACTGGTATAATGAGGTCTCCGGATGCAAAGTAGCCAGTACTTGGCTTAACCCTCAACCAGACAACCTGAAGCTCCTGAGCTCTGCCAAGGAATTTCGCCATGTTGGTGCTCCCGACTTTGAAAAGCTTGCAGACGGCCACAAGGTCACAGATGCGGTTTATATGGTACATGAGCCGAACAGACGAGTCTTGAGATGCAGTTGAGATTCAATTCGCACCAGGCGGTAAGGAAACATAGTTTGTACTTATCCATCATTATTTGCCAACTTCCTGCAACCGTCAGCGCTCCAATATGCAAATGGTCGTAGTGCCCACTTTTGTCGGGTTTCTCTAGAACTCAGAAGGATCGACATAGTCATGGATTGCGCGTAGTATGTGAGTAGTAGGTACTTGATCATCAAAGATAGGACAGCCTCATTTTGGGTACGAGTGTTGTTAGAATGGTTGAAGCATTCAACTAAGGTCAGTTCTTGCCGAGTTGTTGACATTGACCAGTACTGTTTAAACATAGTGTGTGCAATGTTTTGAGACAGTGTACAAATCATGGTGGCGCAAGATTTTGTACGGGACACCACGCGCGATGTTCAGCTTCTACTTCTCGTGGTTAGCGATAGGCATTGTTCATGCCGGGATTATAAGGCCAGCGCCGGGTTCCCATGGCCGGCCTTGAATGACCCTCTGCCCAGCAGCCGGGGATGCTGAACTGGGGGTTCCACCTCGCGGTGGGTTGATGCAGAGCACCCCTCGCGGTACCCTTTTTTAGAAAAACCGCCCATGTGAAGGAAGTCTGTTGTAGACTCATGGCCATGCCAGGGGGGTAAGCTCGTCTCGAGAGTGGGTTCCGATCGACGCCACGAGGCTGCAAGTGCAAATTCAGGGTGTGCGCTCCTTCAAGCACAAGTTTTTTGTCATGGAAGTACAAAGACTACGGTCAATCGAGAAATGGCCAGCACAAGGCTTCTGTGTTTGTTTAGGTGAAGGTGGCGCGCTCGCGTTGATGTTTTCGAGCTTGGTTCCGGAAAAGGGCTGTTGCCACTAGCTCGCTGACAAGCATCAGCTGGACAGTACATAATGGGAGCCATGCTTTTCTGATAGAAGATTGGCTGTGGGTGCCTGGGCCTTGGAAGCCATCAAGGGACCACAACATTGGTATTTGTGGATTGTTCCGCAGGGGGCAGGGCTTTGCGAACCGGGTCGGTCAATGACCCTCTAAGACAAAGGGGCCCAGGAGCTTCCACAGCCTCAGTTGACTGCAGGAAGTATTCGCTACTTTGTTATGGGATCTTGGGCACGTATGCATTAGAGTCTTCAGGTAGAGATGCGCGGCTGAGGACCCCATCAACTTCCATATCGTCATTGCTGGCTTCACATTTCTTGGTGCCGCCATTCACATTGTTGCCCATTGTGCGCCATGGCTCTGTTGGCCAAGCTGACGCCACCCTTGATGTAATTTGATCTTTGTGCTATGTGTCCAGGGATTATGTCGAAGCGGGTATTTTTCTATGCAGAAAGTGTCAGCCGAACAACACTGGATAATGGCAAAGGACCCTGGCTGACAAGTACTGAAGCCGGATCAGACTAGCATGGGGGATATTTCCAGATGAGATGTTGACGCCTGAGAGCACCGATTCTTACAGGTCATTACTGTGTAGGGTGGCATTGTCTAGATGCGTTGACCAACCTAATGTGAGAAATTGAGTCATAGCTTTCTTCATGCAAGGCATGCAAGTGTGGAAAAACCGGCGTTCTGCAGCACAATCCTCAACAACCAATGAGATATCATGAGATCCTTACATTTTCGGAGATGGGCGCGCCCATCTTTCCAAAATGGTGGATCTCTTTCGGGAGTCCCAATAATCAGGCTTCAAGTCTTGCGCGGTATACAAGAAGGAAACGCTAAACGTTGGACGTGCGCATTTCTTACGGGGACTGCGAGCAGTCCGAATGACGCTAGGCATCGCGACAAGCTGCAACACATTATCCTCATATCTGATATGATTATACATGTTTTCTTGAGGCTGAGGCTAGGAATCAGCATTCGGTAAACAAGAAGCGTCACAAGCGATATTCTTAAGCAGTCCTGAGCGGGTGCAGAGAGGGGTTGAGGGCTTTGGCGTCGAGCCTAGAGGGAAGTCATGTAGAAGCCCGAATAATTCCGAATAATCAAAGAGGGTTCCTTTATAGCCCTTAAACAATTAAATTATGACCTACCTCTGAACCCTGTTCTGATTGTCAATTCCAGCTTCAGGCTATTTCCGAAATCTGAAGCCCCCCGAAATCCTTCCAACAAGTCCCAGGAAGAAACCCAAAGCTCCAAGCGCCTGTCACACCCCAAGTGCGTTTAGACCTAAGCCTGGACCTTAGGGGGTCACCGCACTCACTAAGAATGGTACAACGGGGGCATATTGGGACCCTACAACGATTGCGCTGATCCTTTGTGGTAACCATGAATAGGAGGGGGCACTTCGTTATGCCAAGATATTAAACATTGACCGCAAACCCAGAGCGTAACCCCAGATTCCTCAATATTCTGATTCGAGGTGCATGCCTACTCCATCAAAGTTGCCCCTCTGATACAACTGGACCCCCTTCATCTTTGGAAGCTGAGTGCAGAGGACGACAGTGTCTAGGATTTCTTGACCAGAAATCCAGCATTCAGGGCTTGTGATGTCCGGATTTAGGACTAGGGGTTTGGGGCTAGCGCTGTGACAAAAAGCATGTGGAAGGACTCAGTGTGGGAGTTAGCCTGCTTTAGATCCCTAACCGCATCCCCCTCCGACGGCACAATTTCCCGGCTTGACAAACTTTCTGCACGGCCACATAGGTTCAGGTAAACGCTCAAACTGACGCATATGCCGAACAGGTTTGCTCTTGGAAGTCTGAGATTTGCATCTTTGGGAGTCTGAGATTTGCATCTCACAGGGTTGCTCTACATGGACAGGCGTTTTGCAGCCTTCCTTCTTGGCAGCCCATGCAAAACTTGAGTTTTTGCGTAGGTTAGTATAGCAATAGGAGCATGCTTTCACAGGAAGTCACAGACAACCCCCTCTCAAGCAGGTTAAGGACGCCATGATCAAGCCATGTCGGTGATCCAGTCTTCCAGCGTCCCAGTAGTTATCGGCTCATATTCCATGATCTGTAGCATTTCCCAGTTTCCAGCCTTTTGAGGTTGCGCTGAACGTGCTTAGACCTACCAGCATGAAATCTCATGGGAACAAGACCCAGTCGGCGTCTAAATCTACTTATGTCCCTCCGACAGTCAGATCTGAAAGTATGGACCACCACAACCTTCTAAGTCCTCCCAGAAGTGAGGGTGTTTCTGGCCCTTGCAGGCCTAAGGCCAAAACCTTCCGACGTTGATTCCCAAACTTCAGATCCTTGAGCACCCAAGCTCCTCATGCGATATTCTGGCATTAAAGGTATACCTGCGCGAAATGACATGTCTACCCCAAAAGAGAGGACTCATGCACATGACTTTAATGTGATGGCTCCTGCTTGGTTAGGTAATCACTGGATTCAGACCAGTCTACCCCAAACCTTGCATGCGCGTCAACCCATACTCACCCCAAGCTTTACGGGATTGAGATGTAGGCGCTTGGAAGGAGATGACAAGCGGGATGACTTTTTTCCATCAGCTCCTGAACTTCTCAAATCGCTGCGCTGTCCTGACGGGTCTGTAGCTCGTCCAATGAACCTCTTTACAGTTCGTTTACAGTAGCTTAAACATGCTTAGGGTTTTCTTGCGAGGCTTCTAGGGCCATCCTCCTGAGTCAGGGGTCTGTGGGGAAGGTTTGCGCTCTTGGGGCATGAGTTTTCTGATTCCCTGTTGGCACTATAGGTCTAAGGGCGGTAGGCTAGCTGTAGGCTTAGCATCGCGTTTTTTGGATGCAGGCCTGCTCCGGTTTGAGAAATTTCACCCATGTGGATTTTGTAGGGTTGGTCTTCAGAATTGTAGGACGTCCCAGTCATATTGTTATGCAAGCTTCCAGCAAGCATAAATTTCTCTAAAATGCGATCGGGGTTTCTTGGGAACGTTCTGGTCGGCTTTGGTCGCAGAACATTCGGAATGCAATGGAGACCGCTGCAGTTGTATACCGCACGAATGCTGACACAGCAGACGGTTAGCCTTCATATTCAGAAGGGGTTCCAGTCAGCGCATTGAGATACATAGTTGTTCCAAGAGTATAGTTCATTGCCCGCGTTCTTTCTCAAGGACGCATTCGCATCATGTGGAAGCAATGAGAATGATTCGCCCTGAGTAGCCTTCTAGATCAGAATTGATCGGCAAGATTATCATATCCCAATAATCCTGCTCTAGATATTGGGTTCCGAAGTAGACGACGCACCTTCAAGCTCTAGCACGGTCCTTCGGCCCAAGCAGCATCAAGTCTTCTCTGTACAGTTGCTGGTTGTTAGTAGGGAATGGAGCATTACATGGAAAGATTTCAGGAAGCTGGGGTGCTGCAGGGTGGAAAGGGAACCTCACTATTGTTGGGAGCTATCTGGATCCTAGGAGCTACCATAAGGATCCATGCCTCCTAGCAACCAGCAAGTAAAAGGGTTGTCTGAAACAATCTTCAGTAATTGTTTGAATGTCTGCGGCATAGCATATAACGTCCATAGCTGGCCCTCAAAGACATTGTCGGCCTTCTAACTCCAAAATAGGTCCTGTTAGACTTCGGCTGAAATTCCAAGCACCTGAACCAAACACAGGACTCAGTCATCTTTGTGGTGTGTCATCCCCTAAACTGGTAGCTCACCCTATTTTGAGCATCTCTTTAGTTTGTCTTCTATGCAGGTGGGGGCAGATGTCTTTGAGGGTCTTTGAGGGTTGATTCGCTCTGAGCCCGTTTCCGGCAGAGCGGTTTTGGGGAGTGTGGGAGTGTAGTTCGAGAGGTTCACGGCTTCGAGCTTACGAATTTGTAGTGCCGGGTGAAATTGGCAGTCAAGCTGCACTGCTTCCATAAGTCCACATGTCAGGTTCTCCGTACCGGCTTCAATACGAAGCAGCTACACTCCCAGACAATGTTTACAAGAAACCCGGGAACTCTCTTTTGACTTTAGCGTATATCCTACACCCTGTTGACCTTAATATGAACCCTAAACCTATAGGCCTGAACCCAACGCCCACTGACCTCTGAGGATTCTCACTTGCCTAATGTTGGCCATCTTACTCACCGTCAGCTTCTCAGATCGCTTGAGCCGCGTATATGAGGGGCTCTCATTCAAGGTGCTCTCCGGAAAAAATGACCCTAGGGATCCAAAATGTAGGTAACATTTATAGAGTTTAGGGCCCAATGTAAGTACTAGTTGTATACTTTGATCCCTAGCATAAGGTCCATAGAGTCTGGAGAAGCCAGGGACTTCACTGCATCCATGGAAAGCAACACTACGAGCCAAAGCAGCAGACTGGCTTGCCAATAGCAAAGAAAAGCAATGAAGCCAGATCCTGGCATCGTATAATCATACAGACAACCAACCACTTATCTCGCTGGCACTATTAACACTATTACTTTGTAGGAATGCTATTATCGTGCAGTCTGTCATTCATGCACGTTGCTGCCTCGGCCTTGACCGAACTACCCAGCCCTGTCTCAAGTAGGTGCAATGCACCTTGGGCTTTGCACCTAGAATGCTGGCACGCTTATCTCTAAAGGGTAGTAGGCTGCGTACCCTCTAATCGGAACACAACAGACTATGGGGCCTGTACGCAGTCTTGAGAGGCTTCACCTGGAGCTAGTGTAGCAAACCCAAACGCATAATCTGGGAGGAGGTGTGGAACCACGGGCCAGTTTCCCATGAAGGGTCAAGGAGTGTCCAGATCTTTGGCCAGTCTGGTGAGCATAGCCTCAGGCCCTAAACCTCTAGCCCTGCACGCGATGCCAGAAGGCCTCAGCACCAAAGCCCTATCCCCGCCCAAGCCCCGAAGGATATTATACGCCCCAAACCGAGAAACCTGAAATCCTGTCAAGCCTATGTACCCTACATACCCGATAATGCTGACCTATGTACTTTATGTACGGTACAATTCCATCAGTCCTGGCAAGGCCTTGCCCTGTTCGCGTCGCGGCACAAACTGCTTGTCCCGGCGCTTCGGAGGCTTCAACCTGTGGCGCACTCAGTTTAAGGCTCAGGGTTCAGGGTCTAGGTTTTATGATTTAGGGAACGGAGTTTAGCGTTCAGGATTTTAGGTTTATGTTTGAAAAAAGGTCCTACCTGTCCAGTGGGAAATCATGAACTTTCTTAGGAAATGCAGAATCCAGTACAAACCAGAGCTTAGCCCTGGGTCACGTGTAGTTACTGGACGTTCAGGAAGGCCATGGTCTCGCCTGGATTTGGGACGCAGGGTTCACGGATCTTGGTCTGAGGTTTTGAGGTTTGGAGTGTTTAAGTGTAAGGGGTTCAGGTGATTATTTTCTGGGTTCTACTTAACAAGGACCGTCGAATTAGATATGGGCTCAGTTTGCGACATGTCCATGTGCCAATCCTGATTTGGCACATGCCTATCTGAGGTTCTGGCGGGTACACATGTCTTGGAAGTTCATCTACGTCCTGCTGCTGCTGCACGCGCCAGCACGGCTATGGATCTGGTGCCTTGGCAGTTTGGATCACAACGGCTTTCTCGTGACTAAGTTTGTCAGGAAGAGTTTTCTGGGGACTATAATAGTCATATAAAGTCTGCCTGTCATTGTTCTGGTGGTGCTCGCAATAGGGAGAGTTTTCAGGGGCCAGAGGCTTTCTGAGGTTTGATAAAGGTGCAGTATGCTGCTGGGTTCTGACAACTCATGCTCAACAGTCCCCATGTTGTTGTTGGCGCAACCCTTTTGCAACTTGCTCGGCTTGGTCGTCAGCTTGTCCGATGGCCGTGAGAGAGAGCGCGAGGGGTGAGAGAGAGAGAGAGAGAGAACCCGGCTGGAGAAGCAGGGAAGGCGATGCGTCAAGCCCGAGAGGATGAGTGCTTACACTATTAGGTACGTATAGAGAGAGTGCTCTTGAGGCAGCTGGCCTTGCACATCTAGAGTACCTGGGCCCTCCCCAGTTGGACTTGTGGACGGACGCGGTCTCGGCGCTGTGCAATGGTGTCTCTCTTCTGCATGGGGAGGCACATAGTCTTGAGAAGAAGAAGAGAGAGGGTTTCAGCAGGATGTGCGGCATCGGGCGTGCTTGGTCTCAGTTTGATGAGTTGGAGTTTCGCGGGCCAATCAGTGCTGGTACGGCAACGGCGCACCAATTTTTGACATCTCAGAGCGGAGATTTTGAGTCGTGTCAGCTTTGCACTGCGGGAAACAGTTTTTTGTAAAGCACACCGCGGCTTTTTTTGACCATGATCAAGACTGGTAAACATACAAGCTGCGCTTGATTCGTTGCGCACGGCAAGCTACATGTCCGTAGACAAATGACCAAGCGGCGATTGATTTTGTCCATCCCGCGTCTTTGTTCCGGAGCATGAGGGTGTTATGTGTAGGGTCTGCTAAGTGCCCAAGAACTCGTAATCCAGCCAGGAGCCTTGCCTTAGCCTCAATGGTCCCTGCTCGGGAGTTTCCACAGATCCCTTGGTCTTGCAGGGGTATTTTCAATTGTAGATGTGTATGCCGGGCATCTACCTCTTTCTGCTACCTCGTTTTTCCACGTAGTTCCTTGTTTCGAAATCACTGAGGTCGTGACTTCTACTGGCGCTTCCGATCGTGCAATCCCCCATTACCCCAGGAAGAGGTTCTGAAAATGAAGGGTCCGATTGTGGTGGCCCCCTGTAGTGAGGATGCGTTGTTTCAGGAGACCCCTGTTTGAAGAAATGCCAATGAACTGCCCAGGTTTTTCTTCCCATTCATTTTCATCTTTGTAGATCGCCTGCTGCTGGCAAACCGACAGGCTCCTTGGGGTCACATGCTGAAAAGAGTCAATAGTTCCGTGAAGGAGATTTTTTTGGGAGGTCGAATTGAAGTTCAAGGACTAAAGGGATACAATTCAAGAATTTGAGCCTGTGTCGCTCGACGCAAAGTGTCAGTGTAAAGTGTTAACGCAAAGTGGCTGCTTGTTTCGGACGATAAGTCACTAGCGTAGTCGGGATGTTCCTGCACAACCCTGGGCACTTGCATGTCGGACAGGTAGTCCTCAATCAGCAAAGTACGAGGGAACTTCCAGAACCCTTGTCCCAAATCCAAACCCTGGAGTAATGATCTCCAGACGCTGCTTTCTCGACCGTATGTGTTCATGTCATAGGGCCTCTTGACGCGGATGACTTTGTAGCAGCAGGTGTCAATCTAGACGCTTGGTGTAGGAAGTAGGACGAGGTCACGTCGCGGAACAGCAAAACAATGCATACCCCAACGTGCAAGCCAAATACGTTAAAACAATATTCGCTAGGTGCTAAAACCTTGCCAAATAAGGCGCACCAGTAGCCGAAGCGAGTGATTTATTCAGGTCCATACAAAAAAACTGGTTTCGAGAGCTTGTGTATCATGCTTCCTCCAGGACGCAATACGAAGCCGTCTTACATCTAACCCAGAAGCAGATGGTTCGGCTTCTAGATAGCAACGCTACCTAATGCCACTGAAGCCAATTGCCAACGAAACAACTCCCAACGCCTACATCTATGCTTGCTCATTGAAGCCCCCGCCAAAAGTTCAAGCAGTGTTTTTGTGTTCGATCTAGGTTTTGCAACTTTCAAAACCGTCAAGCTCCAGTCCACAGACCCCAAGGACTTGAACCCGAACCTGCGCCAGGCGTTAAACCTTTCCCTCAAGCAAGTCAAGTTGCTACCGCGTGTCTCAGCTTGAAAACTGGCATTCTCCGAGCTTTGCACTAAAAGCCTCCTCAGCAAAGTCACTGGCAGTGAAGCACAGAGATGAAGCCCATTGTGGGTCAAGATGGATAGGTGTATTTCGGGAGTTACATGCCTGATTCCCAAACCTGATGCGGAGAGGAAAGTAACCCCTTTTTCTGGTGGTTTCTCAAAACGAAACCAGGTCCGTCCTTGATATATTTGTACCTGGTTTCTTTTTGTCTTGAGGGGCAAGAAGAGTCTCCAGGCGGCTCTTGATTATGGAATGTCCGGAAACTGAAGTCCGTGTATGCCCCTCTGCATGATAGGATGGCTTTGTGTTTCCCAAATCCTAAAATGGGGCCATGCTAATAAGTTTCTCTATGTTTGGCACAAAGTACACCTGTGACCGATAAAAGATTACCAGCCCCAGCTGTCCATTTTATCCACCTACTTACTACATCTGCCTGACCCTCCAAGCAGGGGAAGATCAAGGAAGGGCCTTGGGAATAAGGGGCATTACAAGACGATTATAGGGGTCCTTTTGAATTCCCTCGGGATTCATAATGATGTTCTACTATGCGGAGACGTAGTGGGAAACAGCAAATAGCGCAGGAATACCAGTTGTGGGGCCGAATTTGGACTGGGGTTGTAGGGCAGAACAAGTCTGCTCATAAAATCCCTTGATCAACCAAGGCGTGTTCTTGAATACCATGGTCCTTAGGTATCCATCATCTTGTAGGCTGCAGCAACTGGTGTCCATCACGCGAAGTACCATCTACAATATGATTGTAGCCTCTGCCGAATCCATACTACATGTCATGACTGCTTCAAGGCTTGTTCGATCAAAAGTGAAGACGTGACATCCGCTTGCCTTGTTCCTGCGGATGAGGGCGGATGATAACTGAAGGTCTCAAGTGATGTCCGTGAAAATCCTTATCAAAATTTGTCAAGCTTGTCTTATGTTCGTTGTGACGAAAAATCAAGCCCAGAGTTGCATAAGTATCCTCACGCATAATCAAAGATGGAACCCCCAAAAGGCCACACATGTGGGTCAACGTTATTTTTCGGCAGGGCGTGGTAACTTTCCGGATCAGGCATTTATTCACGGCACTCTCTGGAGCCACTCGCCCAAAACTTCACCGCAAACCCTAAACCATGCCCGAAGTCTCACATGTTGGCCCTGTCATTCAGTGGCAGGGCCACGGCCCCAATTAGCAAGTTCCCAACTATGCCCAAATCTTAGGCACAATGCCCCTTTGAAAGGGTAGACTGGCTCTGGCAGTGACCACTCTAGCTACTGTCAGCCACATGTGGCAGGCGATGTGATTGGCTTGACCTTTGAAGTCCCTCAAGGTTTTGCCTATCAGGCCAGCTCTGTCATGATCTGGGATGATTTGTCTTTCCGAGCTTAGGCAAAAAAAGAAGCCCATGTCTAGCCCCTACCCCAATGGCATGAGACGTTCCGGGTAAGTTTATCCTTGAGAGGGGTGTGTGGGGAAGGTTCCTGAGAGCGGCATATGATGGGAAGACTTGCATCTGGGCATGACGTTGTTGGTTTGACTTTTCTAGTCTTGCAAGTGCAAGGCTACCACCTAATTAGTTGCGCAAGTTCAGCGGGATGCCGAGCCATTCCCGTCGACAGTTAGGCTGCTCTTCATTGATTCTAGCTTCTAGAAAATTCTGACCCCACAAGAGCTTTGCCTCAAGCCCTGAAGCAGGAAAGACCACATGCATGATTTGCCGTGCTAGTCACTCAGCGAAATTTGAATTTCAAGGTCGCCCTCAATCATGCTCGGACCCCCTAAAGCCCGCAATGATAGCTGACAAATCCATCATTTTGGGGTCAAGTGCGTCATTATGGGTATTTGGGGTCTCTTCTAAGGAAGTTTCAGTTGACATAGACCCAAGTAGTCCTAGTGTCCTCATACAAGCTTTACATAAGCCTTATGTAAAGGCACCCACCTGGTAGCTACCCCCCTTGAGGTAGGTCTAGGTAGACCAAAAACCCAGCTCCAGGCGGGACAGTATATTCTCCTCGGCTGGAAGGGCGAGTGGCACCCGTTCACGTTGACCTCCGCGCCCGAGGAGTGGTCTTGAATTCTGCGGTTACTGCGGTGAGTCTGGGCTTCGTAGGGCGTACAGGATTTGAAAGGGATAGTAATACAGTCTTCACAACTCCGGTGTTGATTTTGGGGCGTAGGTGCTTGTAGGTTCAGGGTTTGGGATTTGGGGCTTGCCTTAGGTTGCAGGTTGAAGGTTGTGTAGGAAGCTGCTCCCGATGAGGTCCATTGCACGATTTCGGGGCTTAAGGAGATGGCGTCGTTGTCGGATTGCAGTCCTCCGCAAATTTATGCGTACAGATAGTGTCAGTTTCTATTCATTGGCACAGCAAAGAGCGAAGCCCAATCAATCAGTAGGTCATGTTCAGCTGGATTGGGTGCAACATGTTTGGTTCTGTTTTGCCAATCGAGCTCTACACGGTAGACGCCCTGTCTTGCAAAGTTGTACTGAACATCTTTCCAGGATTGAGCTTTCATCTTGACGTGAGCACTTGGCTTCAGCCTGGAGCCTTGAACCTGATATTTGCCAGGAGAACTGCATCTCGGTTCACATCCGAGCCGCGAGCAACCTAGACTGGCGCCTGGAATGGGATGTCGGGCTGTGGGTTGCATAATGTTTTATAGCTATCCTCCAGCAGACATCGTGTGGGATGCAGGACATGCGAAGTGTTCTAGGAGGCTTTCAACTTTTGTCGGGCTTCTTCCTAGGCGAGGAGAGTCTTCCAGAGGAGTGACCTCCCACTCTCCATGTGATTGGTTTGGACTGCCCGAAAGACTCCGAGGTAGTTGTAAAGACTTGCTGGCGATTTCTGTTGGGTGGCCCCACCTACCCTCCGCCAAGAAACCTGAACCCCAAGGGCGTTGGGCTGCGTCTACTTGCAAGGCAAAAAAGGCAATCGAAGCTGTGCAGAAATACAACTTGTTTCTTCCGGTTGATAGTAGAACTCAGGGTGCCGTGGAGAAGTAACATCTGCTGTTGCGGCGAGCAGGTTTCGAAGCCTTTACTTTTAAGATTGCGCACATCTCGTTTTTCTTTGCACAACTTCTTCTTGCTATGGCTGCTGTTGATCCTGTCCGCAGTGCTATTCAAATCGAAGGTCATGTGCCTGGTACCTTGCTGTTCCCACAAGCTATGTGTTTTCCCAGGGTCCGTACGAAGAATGCATCTCCATGACATGTAGCCGTCTGCATGCTAAGTTCAAGCAGTTGGCTGTCCAGGTGTGTAGGGAGGATTTTAATCTGAAGTCGCTCCACTGGTCCATTTGAAAAGAAGCTGTCTAACAGTATACATGTATCACCTGAAACGCCCAGATTCAGCGTCTCGCCAACCCCATAAGAATGGGAGGGACCCTGACAGGAGGGGACCTTCTATTCTCTGAGCATTCATGACTTAGGGTTGCGAGTTTGGCTGACCCCTAAGCTGAAAACAGCAGGCCTCGAAGGTCCGAAGCTTTTCTGTCAGAAGCACAAACCCAAATCACGGGCAGCGCTTCTGAAGTTAGTATCTATAAAGCCTAGGTGTGCCGGCCATGGCGGCAACCAGCAATCCTCATTGTTATTCCTCATTCTATAAACGTCTTCTTTTTTCCTATTGAGCATGTGACCCGTCCCCAAAGCGACCAAGCATTGTGCACCCCAAATCTGCACCGACAATTGTGCTACCTTTGATCAATTCTTGGATTTTCTATGGCAGCTTTTCTGTTAAGCAGAAGGTGCTCATCTCTACGAAAGCGGTTGACCGAGGACGCATGCAGGGCTGAAAGAAATTTGCTGGGATAAGTTCAGGCCAAAAGACTTGACGAGTTTTCTGCAAAATCGACATGCGAATCATGTCAAGAATGTTTGACTTTAATTAAAGGCCGAAGCTCTCGGCGCTGGACGTCATGCTTCCCTCTACCCCAAAAACAGGGCAAACAACAAAACAAAACTAGGTGCACAGGTATTGTGTCCGCAAGTTCCGGAACCAGCATACCATGTACAGCCCGGACCCCTATGGACCCGACTATGTACCCTCACAACTCGAAGGATAAGCCTTACGTAGGGTGTAGGGTGGGTGTGCCGGCAAGCTGCAACAAACGCGAAGCCCCGACTTACAAGGAGGCGCCAGCGCAGGCCAAAGGCGAACCGATGCCAGACAAGCAGCCAAAGGCCCCCATGTGCTTCTACTGTTGATTGATAAAAGTCCTGACTTACTGCCCTATTTAGCTGAACCCTGGGATTGTTTTGTAGCTTGGTATAAGTACGTAGGGTCATGTAGGATTGTGTGAACCACGCCTAAAAAAAATCAGGCTGGGGCTACTTGGGGTCCTGGGGCTTTTGAAAGCCTTTCCAGGTGGCAAGTTTTGGGATTTCGCTTTGGGGTTGGCCTTTACAGAGTGTGTTTCGGTCCTCACGGACCAGATTGGACTTTTCGAGGTTTGGGGTTGGAAGTTCAGTGAAGAGTCTTCCAATTGCTGTCCATTGGAAGAGCTCCTTCTCCCTCGCCTGTCTCCCGCTAGCTTTGGGCAACTACATGGCGGGGATGATGGCACGGCATGACATGTGCAAGAGTCTGGGCAGCTTTGGTCCCTTTGCCGTACCGTGGCCCTGGCACAACTTGTAAACAGAAAGTCGAAAGTTGGAAATGCACTGAGCAAATGTTTTGTTTTGCACTTGTACTCATGGCTACCCATGACTTTGCAAACAATATTGTTTAACTTGCCCAAGTTCCGAGCAGGCCGTATGTTCTTTTTGAATTCCAAATCACGTCAGCTTCGAAGGTCACCTTGACGAATCTTCAGGATTTGTCAGAACTGACGCCAGCAGTATTGCGGGGGTAGAAAAGTCCCAGAGCAAAGCCCAGAAGCAAGATGTTTCCAGCGACCCCTTGCAAAACTTTGAACCTATGTTCATTGTAATGCAAGATTCCCGTTGCTGAGCCGACATTTTTTACGAGCTGTCAGCTCCGCCAACGCTTCACTACAAAATCAGATTATTTCCTAGGTGGGCAACACCCCAGTTATGACAAGGTAATATCCTACAGTCTCTTGTCGGTACTTAGTTACTCCAATAGATACCAGCAGTGTTGCGTAATATGCCTGCCTAGTGTCTTGCTTAACGGGATACTAGAAGATATTGGAGCTGCTGCTGGGTCACAAAACAGGTACTACTTCTGGCCACTGGCCATTGGCTTCATCATCAAGACCCTGTCTCTCTCCATAGTTTCTCCGGTCCTTGAGCTAAGTAGACCATCGATCCGGCTGGGTCAAAACACACAGACATTAACCTCAAAGTACGATAGATCAACGGCTGTTTTAGGCTACCACTTGAAGATGGGCCGATCACATTGGAATTTCTTGTTCTTGAAACTGTGGCAGACTTCTGATGGCGAGAGGCTCCAAGAATCTACGACTACTGCAGCAAGGCTCTTCCGAACAGCAGCCTGGCCTTTATGGTACCAGACCATCTGGGCCTGCGTGGGCATATAGGATGTTTCGAATACCAAAGGCTAGGTTTTGGGTTGAGGAGCAGCTTAGGCAAAACAGGGGCCAGGGATTGAGGTTTGATTTGCCTAAGGCGGTCCCCTTGCCTTCTAGTGAGCAGTATTTCGTTGCTTACAATCCGCTGGGTCAAAGCAAAGTTACAAGAACACAAAACAAGATTCCGGCAAGATACATGGAAACTATCAAGGTCTTCTATGGTTTCAGAACTCGTGATGTGGCGTCTGCCCCAGTCCAAAACATGAGTCCAAACTATGAATCTTGATATCTTGGGCTCCTTCAGGAGCAACAGTATTCTCTCGAGAGGGCTCGCTTCTAGCCAAGCGGAACCAGCAAAAGCGACCTTGGCAGAGATTCCCAACCAGTTCTCGCGCGGCTGGACACTCTGTAGCCGCAATATCCGTAACATTCTGAGGCCTAGTGGACCCAGTGGATATTTGACAGAAGACGAGTTTGGTCTGCAAAAACACAACGCTAGGTCGTCTGTTTCCAGAAATTGTGTGTATACCAGGAAGGTTAGGCCTGAGAACCCCCATCCCGGCCGTTCATGATGCAAACCCCGTAACGCAGATTTGCAAAACAAGCCCTACATGCATGCCATCACGTGATCGGGAGAGGCAACTACTTCGAAAGCATTCCGGAGCTCTAAACGCCCACCGAAAGTTGCAGGCCACATTGTCTACAATGTTCCCACGGATACGGGCCTTGGCGAGGGTCGTTCAGACAAGCTCAACGTGGCCTGGCATGAATGGAAGGTTGATGGGGGCTTGAGTTCTTGGATGGCGGGGATGGGGATGGTGGGAGTGGTTTAAGTATGCTTTGCGCCTGCACTGTTCGAGGGTGGCGTGCCAGGTGTTCCTTTTCTTCATGCTCAAAATTTAAGATCATTTCAGTCTAGCTTCTGCGAAGCCTGTAGAGGGCACAGCTGCAATAGACAAGCTTAACTGGCCATGTTCCATCTGGGTCCCTACAGACTACTGGATTGCTAATGTTAACGTTCTATTGACATCTTATGCTGCTAGTGTCTATGAATATGCACGATCCCTCAACCCTCATCACCATAGTGCCCCATGAGTTTGCCAGTCTGATCCCTGCTCAATTGACGCCCGGGCTTCCAATTTGAGATCTTCAGGCCTTGGCAGAACCAACTTTGGAGTTTCTCTGAGCCAAGACAAGTCTTATCAATTACCATTTCCATAGTTTGCACTATCAGCGAGCGAGAATGCTGTCACACGATCTCACGAGTGCGATTCAGGACTGACAGGGTTCAAGCAAAGAGCCCCCGACATGTGGGTTGACATATATGGTCCTAGTGATAGTCTTGTTAGGGTTCTGTTGAGCTTTAGTGGTCCGGGTTGTCAAGCCAGGCTCCCAGGCAGCCAAGCAATACGGTTTCTACTGCGAATTGGCTTTTGTTGTATATGGAGAAAAGAGGTTTGTATGTTCCCCTGCTCACTGTGCTCGCTTTGAGCAGTGCTGTTTGGCATGGCCGTCTGGTCAACTCATGGAGCAAGTTCCCACCCTGTTGCCCTGGAAATTGAGAATTCTAATGACATCACTGCCGCGCAACGCTTCCGGCGATAGCTCCTCAAACAGAACTTCTAAGATTCTAGCACCGGTCCATACTCAGGGGTCAGTGTAGGGTTTAGAGTTTTGGTGTTCAGCCCTCGGTATTTTGAACTCAGGACCTTTGACACAGAATCTCTTCAAAAGCCCAGTGGTCCCGCGCGTGCTGTTTTATGGGACCAGTGTGTTCATCAACAAAAGTTTTGTCCAACAAAGCGCACCCCGATCAAAGGCCTGCAGCTGCGCGGAAGTCTTTTCCCTGTGTCCATTTTTGTATATACGTACTCTTTGTAGGCTCTACCTAGGTAGAATGCATAGAGATGATTAACATGTAGTCAATGGGAAATAGGGCCCCTCTTAGACCTGGACTGCAGGCAGCAATCCCGTCCGAGAAGAAGGCACGTGTCCTTATACCGTTTTCCCTTGACTGAGCATTTCGCAGAGACCTCAATTTTCGAACAATTAAGATCGCTCCACCTCAACTTGCCCGAAAGGGCAAAGCCGGATTGCTGTTGGGCCTATTGGGCATAATCAAAACCATGATCCAGATGCATGCAGCTCTATTTCCACCCAAGAAGAACCATGTCTACCGTGAATTGAAATATCTGATGCGTTCCAACCCCCAAACCCGAGTTCCTAGATGCTACACTCACAAACTAGGGGGCCGAACCTTAGCAAAACTCGCCACATTAGGACTGCTTATGGGTTTGGCGGGAAAGTGGCTTGGTTTGTAGAATGAAGCAGACCGCCGAGAGTGCTATAAACTTTCCCTTCTGCTACAGGAAGCAGTACCTCTTTTCACAGCGTAAATGTTAGGATTGTCCTGCGTTGCGATCCTTTTAACGATGGGCTACATGGAGGTGATGCAGGCCAGCTGATTGCACCGCAGCACGGGAGCGGGAGAATCATGATCAGCAAGTACAGCAGAAGAAAGTGACTCTCAGCACTGATGACGAAGATGTTTGTAGTCTTTTCTGCGCAAGTCGTTCGAGCAGGATTCCACACCCAAAAGATCCCAAAAGCCTCAATCCAAAGCTCTATGTCCTACTGCCTGAGGCTAAATACTACGCCTCGACACCAAACTGAGACCCGAAAACAACAAACTTCAAACTCAAGGGAAAGCAGAACATTCACGTTTAAAAAACATCATCCCCACGAAGATCTCAGTTTAACGGGGACCCTCAGTACCGTATTCCTATTATTCCTCGCACTGTACTACACCTTCTCTGGGTCCGAACTGGCCGCATCTACAATCTAAACCTAAACTCCAAAAAAAACCGAAGACCTGAACCCCAAACTTATCCCCGTTTCTGCTCGCGTAGATTCCCTTTCGACGGATTCCCATGGTTTGGAAAAACCCCCCGGTGAGCCTTGTTGCACCAGGTGCCGGAACTCCCGGGCCAGGTATCGCCCCCATCGCTGCCTACAGGCGCTCAGCCACCCTGCTAGGTACTGCAGTGGCCTCAATATGTAGAAGTTTCGGGGTATACTGCTATACAGTACAGATATGTAGGATGATACTAAAGTAGTACAGATTTATCAGGCTTGCACAACAGGGAGAAGCCGGACTTCCAACCAGGTGATACCCTCTGGAAGCGTAGAACTATGATTGCAGATAACGCTAGTGTATCCTCACAGCCTACATAGGCCACAGAGAGTTAATTTCGCCCCAGACCTCAATTGAAGGGTACAGACATTCAACATGTTAGAGAGAAACGCTCTTTGTTCTCTAGTTTGGATGTGCTTGGCGTACGCCTTATGAAGAATTACGAATTGTGGTCACAAGGCCCCGGGTACCATTTCATTCTGCAGCGGCCCAAGTTAAGAGTTCTGGGTTTTGGGGTTCAAGGTTCTAGGCTTCGATTCGCGGCGCATGAGCTTTAATTCGAGGAAAAAGGCGAAGGTTGTCATCTGGTTGGAGATGACTCACCACCTGATTTTTTGACAAACCTCCCCACCTGCCCTGAGAACAATCATCAGCTTACTATGACAACATATGAGTACATGTATATACTCTATATATGGGCATATAATGCAGCTATGCTGCTGTAGGCGGGAGGAGTGCAGCGCAAAGTCGAATACTGACATGCGCTGTAACTTCAGACTTCCTATCTCCAGAGTCTGTTTACCTATGGACTGCTGGCAGGAGCCTCGGAGCCGGACGGGAAACCGCCCAAGCTACGTGATGCAGGCCATTTTCTGATTTGAGTTGAGGTTGGGACTCCATCAGGTGGAGGGTAGCTCAGAAGTGTGGAAGGTGGTAAGTAAGATATGTGGTGAAGACTTGAGCTTTGGACTTTGAAGGCCAGGTTGTCTTCTTCAGGAGAGATTTTGCGCGGCGTTCTTCACAAGTAAGGTATATGAAGACACAGCACCCCAAGCAAAACCGGACAGCATTCTTGTGCTATGCTCAAGAGATGATTCCAGAATTTGTTTAGGGGGCTTTCGCGATCCCAGCCGGGTACTTGTCAAAGGTTTATGCTGGCAACTGTTGACTACATCGCACAGGGAATATGCGTGTGTGCCAGGCCGTTCTTGATTCTTGGATTGGTCTACAAAGAGTCGAGAGTTGTTGTTTTAAAGCGGGTACCTGCTTGACAGTTGTGTTGGTCCTTGAGTGTCCTTGAGTCACCAGGTCTGGGAGTCCCAGAATACCATGTGCCAGAATGCGCAGAGTACCCAAGCGCGGCCCACCATTTTGCAAATCTGGTTTCGGACAAGGTCTATGCAATCTATGTTAAGTCCGCAGGCATGGCTTGGACCTCGAACCGCTTGCAAAGCCAAGTATCTAGTGGCATTTTTGCCTCTTTTCCATAACCTTCGAGCAGAACAGGAACACGTTGTACAATATTTCATGCGCAGCACAGGACAGCAAATCAGACTTTCCTCGTTCAAGCCGGAGCCCGTGAACCCTTAACCTTTTCTGAACAGAACTCACCCTTCCTTCAATAGTCGGAGCACTGTCTTTAAGATTTGAGGCTCGCCTCAGGCCCTCAAAATTACGACCCGAGCCTTTCACCCTAAACCTTATACCCCGTCTGAACCCAAACCTTAAAGCCTAAAGTCTAGAGTCTAACAGCCGATGGAGCCCTAAGCCGATCCCCAAGTCTGTTCCCTCAGGCCCTAGTTGCAAAACATGAAATGCAAAGTCTAACCCCTTAAATCTGGAACCATGCGTCTACCCCCCTGAACCCTCACCCCCCAACCTCAAGCCATTGAACTCTAAACGCAACACCGCTGGCAAGATCCAGCCTCACGATCTGGCGCAAGCTTGATAAGTGCCTTGGTGGCAAGCAGCTTTAGGGTTCAGTGTTTAGGAACAAGAAGCTTGGTATGAGTGACACCGGAGCTATGTGTTGCACGACATAGCCTTCACGAGCCCGTTGTTGCTGTGGTGTGCCCCTTCATGAGCAGGTTCACGAGCAACCGCAAAGTGGGTCCAAGTAAGGTCAGTCGCCGTACAAAGTATGAAGTGACATGAAACCGGGATGGATCTACAGAGTATGTCATGTCAGAGCCTGAAGCTAAACGTGGCATAATACTGCGCACGTTCCACTTGTTTAGACTCCGTTGTAGCTTTGGGTCCAAAGGTGTTCTTCCGTAAATACGGCGAGTCCAATTTGTGTCTTCGAAAGCTAAGGTTTGGCTTGGGGGTCCAGGGTGGAAGGTTCCAGGAACATTTTGTGAGGGATTTCCAGACATCCGTGGAAGTGAATAACACAGAACAGTACACGCGAGGAAGGTTTTGCGCAGACCATGCATTTCAGCCTTGTTGGGTTTCATTTGCTCTTGGGCATATGCATCATGGAGCCAGGCAAAGGGTTCAGGGTTTCCGGTCACCCTGGAGCCCTGGAGCTATTCAGAAACCTTCGACAAGTTGCTGCAGCTTTGAAGCTGTCTATCCCTACCATGACTGTCGAACCCAGGAGCGCTTCAATCAATTCGGACTTTAAGCCTAACCCTCCAGCGTGTCCCAAGTTATTCTTCCTCGCTACCCGCCAAAGGCAGTTTTCTTGACCTTCAGAAGTTGAAGCTGGAAGGCCCGGAGTGCGAAAACATGATATCCGTAACGACTCAGTTGGCAGGCTGCGCAATCCAAAACGAGCCTTAGATGGAAGGCCTAGACAGCACATGATATCAGGCAAGATGAGATGGAACACCGAAGTCCGCACCACTCTACATCCTTTAGCCTTTGCTCTCCTGGGCTACACTTGGTGGTGTTGATTGTTGTGCAAGCAGAAAGGGAACTGCTTCAAGGACTGTAGAAAGGATCCAACATAGCCAGTGAGCCATACATGTAAAACTGAGGCAATCCGCCGGCTGGTCTTCTGCCACCTGAGGCCGGGCGGTTGCCATTTTCTGGGCGGAAATTTCGAATATGACCCCGGACAGGAGGTCCTCGTTCCGAATTCGGTTTTTCCTGACAGGTTTACGGGCAGGTGTCCGATTGTCGCCGTCTTACACAACACCTCGTCATGGTTTCCGCATTTTTTCAAACTTCAGACGCTTTGATGTGTGCATGGTGATCCCCAACGTACATTATGTTGGCTCCTGCAAGAGGCATGATGTGCTGGTAGCACACCAGACTAGAGACATTGGCGCCATGGCATTATGATCCTGTACGCTCGAAGCTTCAGGACACAGGGCGTTTATTGTTGATCGAGGGTTCGAAAGTTTGAGGCTTAAGCCTGGGGGCTTAGGGCCTAGCCTAGACTTGGGCTGAAAGATCCGGACAGCAAGGCATTAGCGCGAAGACATCCACCCAAGCCGAGCAAATTCTTTCCTGCGGCCGATGTGCACAGGACCCCGTTCTTTTACTGAAAATGAATAGGAGGTACCGTATATGACTTAGTAGCCCACACGGGCTAACAGCTTCGAGAATATCAGAATATGTTACATGACCATGTAATGTATGCGTAAACCATCCGTATTGATATTGTAGCAGTGCCGCATACTTCGCATGGCCTTGCCATTCAACAGTATCTCGACATTCCAACCGCTTTGGACCTAGCAAGCACGTTTCACACCTGAAATTACTACCACCTTGAATCCTGCACAATAGCAAGAGGCTTAGATGCAACCTTTTCTTGGGGAGGGACTCAGATTCCCAGATTGTGGCCTTGATAGGTCATGCCCAGAGCCACAATACCATGCTTCTAGGCGCACATTACTATGGGGATGCATAATCTCTAAGCAGCCACAACACTGGCCTTAAATAGCACTAAGCTTACCCATGTAGAGCCAAGAATACAGTAATCCTTATTTTGGGGACCCCGAAAAGGGTTCCCCCCCAATTTTGCAAAACCACCATGTCAGTATTTCTCAAAATCAGGGCTACTACGCATGGCTCCAAAAGAGTGGGTCCTTGCGCGCCCAAACTTGGTACATTTCAATCCTAAGGCTTTCCTGTGGGTTAATACCTACAACTGGGTCAGAACCCTACTTACACTTGCAATCGGGGTAAGCCCTGCAGCTGCAAGGCCAAGTTATCAGTAATTTCTGAGTCCATGAACCAGCAAGTAAGTTCAAACCGTCAGACCAAATCCCTGAATCCGTGGAGGCTGTGATGCTCCAAGTGACCGGACCCTTCGGTGCCCCTGCGCAGAAGGCTCCACGACCCCAATTTCATCAATACGGGCACTCAGTCAGAATTCCGACTTGTGACTGCCATAGATAGACCTCCTGCTCGTGCCTCTATACGTCCCTGTTTTGACCTCAGATTTCACAACTCCTACTTTGGGGAAACAGCTTTCTGGAGCAAAGCCTTATGGCTGGAGGTTCTGGGGTGCAATTTTGTTGGATTTGCAGCTGCAGGGTTGAAGTGATTTGTGGTTAAGGCCTCTGTTTGGAGTTTTGATTGGGTACATTTGATTGCCACCGAAGATAAAACTCCGCGCTGTGGCAGGTTGATTAGCTTGTTGATCTTGCTTCTTGCTCATAGCAGGGTTTGAAGGAGTGTAAAAGAAAAACTAGCATGGGATTAAGTTGGACTATAGGTCCATTCCCCACTTACAACCAGAAAAAGTCTGGACCGCCGGCGAATCGAGCTTATCAATAACGTGTCCTGGTAGATTTCATGGGCCTAGGGGCCTGGGGTTGCGGAGGTATCGGATTGAGATCAACCCCTAAATGGGATCACCAAAAAATCATTTGTCCCATGAACAGAATACATTGTTATGGTCCTCATAATGTAACTTGAGATTCCCGAAGGCTACTATAAAGGGTGGAAGAATCATACTATGATTCTTCCATTCTCATGCAAACGCAGTAATCGCCGTCCTTCATCTGGAGATGCTGTTGGTCTATATTAGTTACTTCCCGAGCATCGAAAGCTCTGTTGAGCAGCCGCTTTGGGTACCTCTGAGCGGAAAACAGCTCAAAACAAGCGTTTGGGGGAGTTCAAAGTTAAGGGTCAGTTGTTGGATCCAGCAGAACGATCATCTGAATGTTGGTTGGGCAATGTAGTACAGGCAGCAAGCTGTAAGTGAATTGAACCATGTTCCAGGATTCCTTGCCTGCAAGTGTGGGGCCAACGGTCTTGTGAATGTGTCCGCTTTTGAAACGTGGAGTGTGCCCGAATGAGAGTGCCTCGCAGGAATTCCGAGGCGTGGACTTGTAGCGATAACCCCCGCCGAAAGCCTTGAAACCATGAGACGCCTAAATTCGAGCCTACAATCTCAACCCATACAGGAAGCACTAAACTCTGAACCCACGAGCCCACCCTTGATCCTGAGCCGAGGTTTGGGGATTTGACACGTTGATGGCCGTGGGGGCCGGCATTGGTGCCGCACAGTTGCACTTGAATAGTGTATGGTTGTCCCTAAATGTGCGTCCACTCTTGGGGCTGAGGTTCTTTGAGACCTTCAGCGGACGGAGGAAATCTTGCACCTGTTAGGACCCCTGCAACATTGTAATTCCTAAGATATGGAGCATACGAGGTGGTGCAAGGCTTGCTCCATCTACGGTTCAACTAAACAGGCCTTGCGCAGTGGGCTAGGTTTGAGACATAGACGTATCTTGCAAGGATATAACAAGATCAAGATGTTTAACAATTCCCGCAAATACCATGCGCAGAGATCTTCATTTACTGTCCGTGTCTCATTTTGTTTGCTCTGCAGCCTCCTTGTATCCGCAATGTATCTTACATATTTTGAAATATGTACAAGGCCACTCTACTATCCTTGTAACAACGCAAAACGCACATAGCCGTACTCTAGTTTGTGTGTCACTCCCCACCAAAAGTCCTGGAACCCAATCTCCCAACCCAGTTCTGAATCCATACTTCGCTCATGATGTAGTACTTTTGCTCCCAAAGAGGTCTACCGCCAAATATTGTGCAACGTCCAGAAGATACCTCTTACATACCCGCCAGGTTAAACACTATCACTTGTTTCAAAACAAGTTCCATGATCTCCAGAACCCCGCATGAAGGTCACTCCCTTTGCGTCTATCCTCCGATCCGTGCAGCTCCGTGCGAAGCAGCGGCAAACGCTTCTGAAAGGTCCGATGATGTTTGCAAACTCAGGGGCTTAAGATCTCGCATTTCCCAAGGTTGTGCACCTCTGTTGTGTTGCCAACTACTCTGGTGACCAAGGTAGGAGGTATTCTGCTTTCAGGAAGAACATTTATGTTTTTTCGGCTTCGATGTTTTGACTGAAGTTTTGTGTGGTGTCTTCGGAGAGCAGTATAGACTTCTAGCACCATGGTTCATGGATGTTTTTGGTTGAGGGTGGGTGTCGGCTAGCCGCCTATGCAACGACTTGAGGCTAATTTGTGGGGTGGGATTTTGTGGTGCAGGGGGTCTAGGGATTTGCTAGGTGGGGTTGAATACTGAGTTCGATGAGGTATAGAAGGCTCTTTTGGCAGTAGCAGCTGTCCAATCCTGACTCTTTATGCAATGCTTGTTACGACACTTGCAAGAGTTGTGGATGAAATTTCCAGGCCTCATGCATCTAGGCCTTGAGCGCCACATTTTACATGTTGCAGTTGTGTTCGTGGGTACAGGAAGGAGAGTCTACAGTGAGCAGCGTCGGCACTTTCATCAGAATCTGCTTGACGTTAAGGTAGCCTTCACCCTGAAGTAGTCGCGGTTTGCATCAACCAATTAGTGAGGTGAACCCTCAGGTTCGATGATAAGGTTTCGCATGTCGTTCGGGCGTTGCTGGGTTTCGGAAACCTCCAAAAAAACATTGGGGACATTCGAAGGGGAGCTGGCAAAGAATTCCTTAGGGTACCGCGGAAGCTGTCATTGGCCCTGGCTTAGTAGGTTGCAATGCCCAAAACCTCAACCATGGAATCGTGAAAGTAAGCCCCTCAACCTTGAGCCGGACACCGTGTGCGTCAGGCGGCCGAAGCTCAGGCTGGCAACTACGGTGGATGCCAAAAATCCTGCATTACCCTAGGTACGTCATACCTTGGGAATGATGGTACTATAGCATACCAAGCTCAAGCAGGATTTTTAGTATCAACAGAAGTGTTGAGGGTGTTCTTTTCCGTTGACGTTTGGGGGTGATGGTAGAGTTGAGGGCTTGGAGTTTGCGATGCAGGTTCGGGGGTCCGAAGTTGAGAAATAGGGGATTGAAGGACATTGGGTTTGGTAGGTTTAGATACATGTGCGGTGGCCATTTCACAGCAATGATAGCAGTAGATGATGGTTCTGTGGATATTGTTTCACAGGTTTGGGCCGGGTTCAAATCTGTGGGCTCATGTGTTGAGGGTTGCCACCGTGTAGAGTTCCCAAAAATCCTTGGTCCTTTTTGAGCATTCCCTTGTTGGAAGCGTGACTCTTAGGACTTGCTGCTAGTACTGCACCTGATGGAGCATTGCCATAGTGCCCAGGATTCGGGGTGTTGGGTTTTGGATGGTTCTCCTTGGCAGGTCTTCATGCTTGAGCCAATGGTGTTTCTTTAGGCAATCGAGAGCGCTATGCCGCATGCACCGCATGTTTTGTTCGGGAGAGCGGTTCTACGCTTGCCTGTGCCCAGACCAGCTCTTCATGAAAGGAAGATGCAAGTCGTTGACTTCGTCTCGAATTCTCGCAAGGGGTTAGGTATGCCATGGCATGGCTATAAAGTAATCTATTCTAGCGCTTCTTGGAGGCTTTGGATGAAATAGCCTACCCCTTTGGACCTACCAGCCCCTTCAAAGACCCCAAGCTGTGAAGACAAATTTCAAAAGGTGATAAGGAGACGAGCCGCATGGTGGAAAGCTTGATACCTATTCCCAAAAAGCTGCTCGGCTTGTGGTTCTTGTTATGTGGTTTTTGTTATGTGGTTTTGTTCCTTGTTGGTTTGCTTATTAAGGGGAGAATGCTTCAGTCGCACCAGGAAACCCAAGGTTGTTTTTCAGGGATTCTCAAGCTTCTCGGCTGCAATGATCTTCTAGGTAATTTGCGTTGGGGTGGTATCAAAGCCTATCTGCGGGTCAAGCGACACATGCAAAGAGCGAGGGGATCAAGGGATCATCAAACAAGAAGGGCCCTTGTCTTGTGAGACTCCTGCTCTTGCAGTAGCAACTTGTCTAGACGATGCACGATAGCACCTGCTGTGGAAGATGCGGCCGCGTAGCAATACCTTCCTTCTGTAAGCGAGTGGATGCCTTGATGTTTTCTGCACCTGATTTTTCTTCATGCAACACTTCCCCAACCAGCAGGCTACGTGGAAAATCAGGCTCGAATGCGGCTTTTGGAGTGATTTGCCACGTGACCCTGAGCGCGACTTTTTTTTACTCATCCCACAAGAGTTGAAACAACAGTTGCTTCATCCAGTTCACTGCAATGCCGCCCTGAGCGGGCCAGGTAACCCGGCACACCTGGGGCTCCCTGCAGATCCCTGTAGTAACTTCTAAAGGACACTTGTGACTAATGGATCGCCCTGGAAGTTTCACCTATGTGTGTTCAAGGCTTTGCAGCGGTCTTGAGTTGGGTGTGTAGGATTCCAGACTACTATTCTGGGTCAGGAATTGCTGGACGTCGAAGAGCAAAGCCAAGTAACTGGAAACTGTGTTTCAATACGCAACAACTAACAAATCTCAACCCTAAATCTTGAACCTTCATGTACTTCCAAATTAGTACGTCTTATACTTTGAACCTTAAAGCTAAATTAGCCCCAGCCCGAAGCCTTTAAATCCTAAACTTTAAACCCCAACTCCTAAACTCTAAATTTGAAACCCCTACCCCCAAATCCCCAAATCCCAGATTCAAATTCGGCTTCAAGCACTCTGCACTCCAATCCGATGTGAAGGTAGGCCAAAGTTACCCCTGCAGAATCCCTCATGAGGACCCCCTATTTTTCCTAATACCCGTGTATCTCGCGGGCAATCACCATCTACCAGCTAAAGTCAGGATCTACTTCTACTGGATCTGCCGCGGCCAGGACTTTGATTGCACAATTCCCGAGGGTCTTGGGGGCATTAGGGTAGTTTGAAACCCAGAGTTTCGGAATTTAGGATTCAGAACTCAGAACTCAGGGTTGAGGGTGATTCATAGCTGCGGCAAGATTAGCATTTCGGTTCGAGGGTTGATTCGGGTCCATCATTCAGCGCTTAGCTCCGGTCTTTTTTTGATGGTTTGCGAGTTGACATTGTTTGGTGTACATTGGCTTCTGAGTTTTCTGGTGGAGACTCATCAAAGGTACGGAACTGTTTCCCAATGTTCCTTAGAACGACCTCATTCTAAGCATCAGGTCTCCACATCAGGGCTATATCTTTAAGAAATCAAAAACACCAAGAACGCACGATGTTGGCGTTGTTCATGCTGCTTTTAGAGGTCTAGATTTGCACCGGATAGGCCCCACACTCAATGTTATCCTCAATCCTAGACAGCATGCCAAGTCCAGCAGACCTAAACCCTAGGCTTCAACTCCTGCAGCCTGTGAGAGCTCCAGACTTTGCGCGGGGAGCTCCCAACGCTGAAGCCATGGATCCTACAAGTCTGTTTGTGATCAACCCAAGTTTGTCAATCATGCGTATAAGTAGGCCACCCGTGCTTTGATCGCCGAAACCTAGGCCACGAAACGCAGGCAAAGCAGCTTCAACACACACTCCAAGCACTCAAGCTGCATTCCTAGATCCCCACCACAAACTATAGCTCTCTGTCAAACACTGCTGCCATGTTCCAGTTCTTCAAATAGAAGGCACATCCCAACACCCTCAGCCCGAATCCCTAAGCCCACCATGCTATAGCCAGGTACCATCCTCCAGTCTCATATGGTTATACTGTTATAGATAACACGCCTCCCCAGACCCAAAGCCTGGAGCCAGGAAGAGTTCGATTGGTTCTATGACCTGCTCTCTGCAGCTGCTGACGGTCCAGCCGCAGGCATGGAAGGAAAAAACCGATTTGGGTTAGAGAGGGACGACTGCGGCCCATCCACTGTTGACGGCTCTTAGGCTTTGCGTTTCAAGCTCGGGGCTCAGGTTGGTAGGCTTTGGGTTAAAGTTGGATGCTTGGGGCTCTGGCTGGTTTTGTGCTTCATGATGAGGGTGCAACAGTGTGTGTCCGGCCATAGGAAGCAAGCCTAAACTTGCAATCCATGCTAACTGCTAGCCTTTGATGCCACAGGCCCAGTCTACCTACCCCAAGCACTGAATTATATGTCTTGACCAGAACCAGTGCTGTAGATATCCAGGATGGTTACTTCATGGGGCTTGACTACACGTATAGGACAAAGCCCAACCCTAAAGCAGCATGGCAAGATCTTGGGCAGACAATGTCCCAAATTCGGGGTCCTAAACCTCAACGCCCAAATTCGTAAAACTTAGGCCCGTATTAGATTGAGTATGGACCGGCCGCAGGCGTGGTTGACATCACCTTGTTCCTCACTGGGGAGATTGAGCTCAAGCAGGCGCCCAGAGTTCATGGCAGGATCTGTGGTCCTTATCAGCAGTTTGTATATGCGTGTTTATGATGTGTATTTCTATGTTACAATTACAATACGGGCAGCGTGCCATTGAGCGTTTTTTGGAAAAAGCAAGTTGACCTGGGCTGACATACAAAGCAGTCTTACAAGGTATAAGTTGCTGAGTCGACAAGACTACATCGCATTGCAAGCAAGCAGCGTGCGATTCCTAATTAAGCTGGACAGCTGAATACATGATGATTTGGGATCCTTCTTCTGTCCTCAACGCATTTACACTATTCGTAAGAGATATCTTGTTCAAGTTGTTCAGGCGCCTACATTGATTATCAAGCGATGCTTCCTAAGCTACTTCCAATCCCAAACTCACATCGTGTAGAACTCCCCGTACATTGTGCGGTCACCACGCTTTCTCCAAACATGGGTGTCGACTGATGGGATTCTTCAGCACAGCCTGCTATTCCCGGGGTTTGACAACGCTGGAGTCAGCAGTGGCAGCAGCAACAACAGCCCCGGCTCCAACAGCAGTAGCAGAGGCAGTACTAGCATTCCCACTACTAACGCTGCTCCACCTCCTTGTCCTGATTCTGTGCTTTGGTTGATGACTCCGCCACGGGTTTAAGGTTAGTCACACATGAAGCAAAGAAGTTCATCGAGCACCCGGCAGATACAGACATGAGTAGCACCGTCTCTGGCCATGGCGATATACTGTATGCAGTGCGGTGTATACTTGGCTTCGTCAGCCGACCCAGCTCCTTGACAGCAAGAACCTGTCGGGTTCAGAGCTGAAGTTTGAGATAGCTGGAGAACCTTGAGCTTTGCAGCCGCATGCAAGAGCTTCCGAAACAAATTGCATCAAGTATATAGCCCGAGGGCCTACTTGACAGACGAGATCAAGGGAGTTAACTGCTAGATGCCTTATGTGTTTTCGAATACTAGACCTTCAAGCAATGCACATTACAAGAAACAAGTTGTCAACGTCTGTCTATCCACCCTGTCTATCCAAACTCTCTATGTTCTAGCCCCCATGGGAATCCCAGACCCCGAGCCCTGAAGACGAGATCCTAGACCCTAAATCTTACCTAGGTTCTCAGAAACAAAAGGCAGTACTCAAACTTCCAAGGCCCACATAGACCAACTTCAAGCGCCGCCCTTTTTTCAGAGGTTTAACTTGAAAAGAACATCCCAAACAAAACAGAATCAGCTCTTGTAGGAGGGCTTCAGAATAACAAAGAGTTTTGGGCGCACGAAATGCACTGGTTCCTTGCATTTAGGTGTCTGCTTAGGTGTGAAGGGCAGCAGGGAAGCAGTTTGGAGGTGCCGTCTGAGTCTTCCTTTGTCTTTAACCTTTCGCACCAGAGACTCTGCTCTAAAGCCAGACAGCAGAAGCTTTACGTCCAGAACCTAAACGACCCCGGCCAACAACTTTTCAAGGGGGTAGTCCAGGAGAGGCCTGGGTCATGTAAAGGCCCTGGTTTGGGGTGGTCGCTTCCACAGCAAATTCATCCCCCCTCCCCCTCAATCTCGCCCAGAAGAGATTTAAGACCGCGGCCTCAAAAGATTTTATTGAGAAAGCGTCAGAACCAGACCCTTTACATATGAGGCCGGATCGCAGAAGCTTGAACATCCAAAGCCTGAGAGAGTCTAGCTCCGTCTAAGAGTCCAAATCCTGTGTGTGTGGGCCATCTGACAACTAAAATGGTTACTACTGCTACTGCTAGTTACGTGAACTAACTCACGAAAGGAAATGATAATGAGAATAGTTATCATACAGATAGTAATAGTTAATAGTTAAAGCAATGCTGCACGTGCTGATACCAATACTAGGAACTATACTTATTACTCCTAATACTGATACTGCTAATGTTGATGCACGTGCTCGTAGCACTCATGATACACAAAAAGTGGCTCCTTGATCAAAAAGAAACGAATCGCCCGCAGACCCACGAATCACCAGGTATAGCCACCAAATCGTAAATATATAGACCTGTACAGGTAGGGCCCGGGCCACATCCCCACACAGGAGCACATACATCATGACCACATCCCGCGAAAGGCGCTTGGCGAGGTTCGGACGCAAGAGTTTTGACTGGTGTTGGATGTCCGGTTTTTGGGCTCTAACGGCTATTAGGATCGTTGTTGTCAGGCCCCCCTTGCATGACTGAATAAAGGGGGATTGAGTTCGCAAAGCCCCTAAGCCCCAGATCCTCATGTCACCTGCGTATTTGCTGGTCCAGCGTGCCTGCGCTCCTATGCGCATATAGACTTCACCCCCTTAACCCAAATCCTTAACCTCAGAACACCCCTGCATACTGTTGCTTGAACATTTTTCACCTAGGATTGCAAAGTATTCTTCCATCAACGGTATATCATGAACCCCGAAATTATTTCTATGCCTATGACTCCCAGTACTTGAGTTTCTCTGAGCGAGGACCTATCTACCCCCAAACGACTCGTTCAGTGGTACTCTACTCATCATTCATAGAACACCACATGGGAGTTTCTCAGACCAATCCCCATGCGACTGTAAATTCGACCCCTGCGATTTGCTTATAGCCTCATACTCCCCATACATGCCAGGGTCGCCTGTTTTGAGAGGTCCTAGTATATGTGTATATATAATACATCTATACACATACATATGATATATGTATGCAGCCCCCCTCCTTTGCAAGGATTTGAGGCACTTCGAAGGCCCATTTTCAGAAACCCTCCCCGTGGAAGAAGGTCTGCGAAGAAAGCCTGGTTTCCCTTCTCCAGTCCATCTTCACGGCTTACGCAGATCGTCCCTGCGTAGGCTTGCCCAGGACAGAGGCATGGGATGGGGCTTTATCCAGAACATCCCATGCGGTACATTCTGCGGCAACAACCGTAGAGGGGGTCCAGGTGAGGTTCAGGAAGATAAGAAGGGGTTGGGATGGAGTTTTTGAGGGAGTTGTGGAGGGTGCAGTGCTCACGGGAATTCATGCTACGGAACGGGCAAGGTTGCAGCAAGAGTTCACAGTTTCCTTCTCCGAGACCTACTGTACCCGGAAACATGTTATCTAAGTCTTGAGAGTTCTTGTCAGGAAAGCTAGCTCTTGTGGAGCTTGCTGACTCCGTGCCCCTTCCGGCTCTGAAATCGCTACTTCAGGGTGTGCGTAGCAGGGAGTGACATGGCCAACCCTTTGGATATTGACCATACCGGAAAGGGCCCCCAATTAACCCCCCTAGCAATGCCAGATTTGTTTCGGTTATTTCGTAGAGTCCTGCAAGTTCATGACATGGTAAAAAAACAATGATGCCCAAGAACTGACGTCATGATGGCCTAGGTTTGTAGGCCTACCTTCAGCTTTGGGTTTTGGGATGTAGAGCCCTCAATCTGACCATGGTGGCATTAGCCACGCTCACGCCCAATCGCTTTCAAGGCCCTTTCTTCTCAAGTTTGGCTTCGTTCACCTAGTGTCCCAGAGTCCAAAAAATCTTGAAAGCTGCAACGCAATCTGCTGGCTAACTACAACTCTAGACGGCACACATGACACCGCCTGTGACGTTTCCTCGTTCTTGCTTAAAACCTAGAGTCTATAGATGCAATCCAAAACCCTGCAAGCTAAACATTCGAAGTACTTAAAGCTCCAGGAAATGGGCCATTGATCCCAGGAGGGATGGAAACACCCCGGCCTGGTGTTGGATCACTTTTGGGGAGGTCATGAAGGTTCCTCGCCTTTCTCGTGGTGCGCTTTTTGTGATCTCGGGTGGAATTTAGGTGGGAGAGTGAGTATGGGTCCCATATGATTTCTGGTTAGGAACAAAAAATGGATTTTCGCGGGGATCCGCTTCCCGCACGCATAGGTTGTTCCTAGGTTTGAAGAGTTGGGCACATGTAGCAAGAGTATCCATCTAAAAGCTGGCGCTTCACGTACAGCCAAGAGGATACTGGGGACCTAAAAAATGAAGCTCCAGGACTTTGAAGTTTGATTCGCGCCTTGTTTCGCATTGTGCTGTTCACGGGTTGGCCGCTTGGCCAAGGACAGGAACCTTCAACACTATTCAAGAGTGCTGCAGGCTAGCACGGGGCACCCGTAAAATCTCCTGGAAATCTCTGGGGATGCATGTGTACATGAGATCATGAGATAGAGAAATTCCCACCTTCGAAACAGTTTGATTAGTCTGAAACCCTGAACACTCAGGTAGAGACCCTCAACACCACTCATGGAAACATTCCTCGAAGGGTTCAAGCACGTGTGGTACGTTGAACGGTTGTGGCCCCAATCTGCTCGATAAGATATCTTGGCTAGTGTGGAACATAAATCCAAAACACCATATTCCTTGTCATATGGGTTCCATACACAAGGACACCACAAACTTCTGGAACCCCAAACCCTAAACACCAACTCCAGGCCCCATAGAATCTGTGAAGTCAAGTCCGTAGACGCTATCCACAACCAACTGGGCTTAGGCGGTCAAGCAGTATGTCAACTTGCTGGGACATCAGAGGCGTTGGGGGAATTTTCTAGGGATAAGGTACCCCAGGGTCTAGACAAAGCTGAATGTTGAAGGTTGCAGATTCAGTGTATATGGGGTCTATAAAGGGAGGGATTTTGCGTGATGTTTGCACAAAGGGAAGGTTCCGTGCCTTTCTGCGATTTGCTCCAAATGGTCCCTTGGAAGATTTCGTAGATCAGGGCAAAGAGGGATTACCCTGCTGAGATGCCCAAACTTCCATTCTCGGTATTACAAGGGCTCGCGGAAACTGTCATTTGAGTTTGCGTTAGCTTGGACTTCGGGTCTAGACCATTGGAGGCTGGTGCAAATCTGGGAATCCTCGATTCTAATTCTTCCGCTAAGCACCCTTGAAGAAAAAGGGCCCTCAGTGGGCACAGCATTGGCCTTTTAAACCCTAAGCATCCACGCCCTTGGTCGAAGGTCTCGAAATCCCTTACAAGCCTCACACCTCTAATATCAAGTGCAGAAAGGTTAAACCATCGTGTGAGCTTGCTCTAAAGCAAACTGCGACGCGGAGCTACTAACAACTACATGATATGGTGTTCCAGGACCCTCCTGAAAGCCTTTGCCCTGAATTTTCATCGGGATTGCCTCACACCCAAATCCCTGCAATGGACGACAGACTCTGGGAGGCGCCAGTTCGCCTTGATTTCCTTTGCCTCCAACTCTGTGGAGGTCGTGACAAGGCTTATGTTTGCAAGGTCTGGGTCACAGACTTGAGCAATTTACATGGTGTTGGAAGATGATTAGCACGGAAGGCGTGGTACTTAGGGTTTCTTGGCATAAGAAATACCCTGGTAGGAGCTCTAGATCACAGTTCAAGTTGCAGCACGAAAGGGAAAGAGGATTCTGGGAAAGGATCCCCCAAGAACAAGGCATGATAGAGGAGCTTCCCTCTAGGACTGGGCCTTGCAGTCTAGGGATGCAAGATTTGGCAATTTGTCCGAGTGACCTGCCGTCCAAGAAACATCTTTGGCTCAGCACATCTCACCACGCTAGCGGCTAGCATCTGAGATGGATCGACTCACAACAATCACATTGCAGCCTACAGTCACGCGACTGAGCGCCAGCTCTCGAGACTTCCACTCAGAGACACTTATCCACATGCTCTCGAACAACCGAGCTTTATTTCTGTGCTGGATAATGTGACTGCGGATTCTTGCCGGCGTGCATACGTCGGGCACCTGTGGCAGTCTGAGGCCTTCAATACCAAACACCGAATCTGCCTTGACATCCTGAAGCTTCCAACCTGAAAGCGTCAAACCCGAAACCCTAAGAACTTTGAGCAGCGAGCTTCAAGGCATGCAGGCAGGAATCCTTTGGTTCAGGGTTCTCCTTTGCTGTAGGGTTCTGGTGTTCCACCTAGAACGGGATCAGAGGAACCAGGCAGTGAGTTTGCTTTGAAGAGGCCCTCAAGCATCCTTACGCAATGTTCCAAGGTTGCAGCAGATGTAGCTGCAGCGCTTCTGGGCATTTGCTCAGTGATGTGCATTCCGGAGCCATGCTTGTTTGAATGGTGTGTGTGGATGCAGGGTTCGGGATGGAGGGTTTTCAGGTTCAAGTCCAGAGAGGATAAGCTTGAAACCCATCAACACACCGTAGTAATGATAGGGTTTAGGCACATTACTCGGACAAGAGGGGCGGAAACCGTAGTGTGAAGAGGATGGCAAAGGACGTGAGGGGGGAGTTTTGGGGTTGAGGGGAGAGTATAGTGGCGCGTATGTTCCTGGGCGCCGCTGCAGAGGGGATAATCCCTTCCTTCTCGTGTCAAGCATCCCCGCAGCCCCTGACACCGCATGCTTTTACTAGGTAGCCCGTATATATACTGGCACCATATTGAATGTATTGGGGGATGCTGGTGGTTAGCAAAAATGCAAATGCAGAATATAGTGTTTACGAACTATCATAGGAATCCACTCTCCCATTACTGCTAACCAGCAGAGAGAGCAGGAGCAGCGGCCTGGCATACTGGAAGCTCTGGGCTGCCCAGATTGCACTTGGCTTCCTAGCGTGTAAGACGGGACGGACGAAGGGATGATTGGAGTTCCTGTGTACCAGATATACTTGATGAAGACTTGAAAAATCAATAGAAGCTACTGGAAAGATTGAAACTACTGTGTTAGTGGGGAGAAATCCATGTCCTCCTCCTTACTTACCACCAGTAAGCTGAATTGGGGGTTTCATAGTATGATGGATCCTTTTTGCGGGTGTCGTACGGGTCATACGCACAGTCTACATGGATGTTTGATTTCGGCTTTCTAATGTCATCGGTTTGTCAAACTTTTTGGTTGGTTGCTTTGGCTGAAGCCAAAACGTGTTCGCCCAGGTGAAGATTCGTGCGTCCTCGTGGATGACAGGCCATCACAGGAAAAACGGATTGCAGGTCTACCCCAGGCTATCTTGGCGGTACCCTTCAAGAGGAACCTCTTAGGACCGGCAAGCGGAATGAAGGATCAGGAGAATCTGTGGTGGAGTCTCCTGTAGCTGCTTCTTGCACAGGCCATTCAGCAATCCTGGGGCACACTCAGACTCGGACCTCTTCTGGACTGGACTTTCAACATCAGCCTAGTGCTTTAGGGTGTAGGCTTTGACTTTCAGAGTTGGAGTTGTTGTGGTTTAGAGGAAGTGTGGAGAGGTAAAGGTATTTTGGGGCTTGGGTTTGGGGGGTTCGGGCCAACAGGAATTTGAAGTTTGAGATTCGGTTTCAATTTTAAGTTTTGGATCATGGATGTCTGCATTTTGGGAAGTACCAACTGCCTGGAAAGTAGAACCGAAACGAGGGACAATCAGATTCCATGTAAAAGTGGGAAGGTTAATTACAGTAGAAGGCTGAAGCAGCAGGACTATCCACTAAGATTTCATGTTTGTGGGCAATTGCGGAATCCCAGCCTCCATATCATGCGCATTTCTGTTCTTGTCGGTTCAGTTCTCCGCTACTCGTAAGTCTTATCACTGGAAGCCCTTCCCTAGAAAGTTACATCTAAAACTGCCTTGCATTGGCAGCTTTGTCTTTCACCACTGCGTGCAGGCTGGATGTGCGGTCATCATGTCCAAGTTTGGGATTCCAGATGTGCATCAGCGGTTTTGGTTCACAACCAAGGTTGGAAGTTTAGGTGGCGTGTTTTGCCTCAGAGGTCAACAGTGAGCGTCAGAATGATCCAGTCAACATTCAGCAGGAGAAGGACTGGAGGTGTTGATATCCCAGTGGCAGTTTGTTAAGCCCTGCCTCTTCAAAGCCTGGGATTCGCAACAGCAAATCTGCTTGGGTGAGCAACATTGGGCCCAGGGTCCGACGGATTTAGTTGAGAGCTGCTAGGGATCCTGAGAGAGGAGAAGTCTCATGTTTCGAAATTCCTGGCACGAGATTAATTAATTCGTCGAATGCGGTTTTTTCCGAGAGAAGAAGTACCCCGCTAGTGGCGGGACTCCTTATAGCAGCCAGGTGAAGCTCACAAAGCATGCGGATCAGCTAGCCAGCTTCCTTGTTTGGGCTTTTTGCAAAAGGTTTAGGAGTATAGGGCACACTTAGCGGGGAAGGGCGTGGGAATCAGGGCCATCATTCTTTGCTACTAGGCACACAGCAAGAGGATACTGAACACAAATACACCAAGATTTCTGACTGCAGACTGGGTTCTAAATGGTAGTTTCCATTTTCTTGTCCATTATCCCTTTATTCCCTATATTCCCT
>CAJNIZ010018114.1:12206-26238 GCA_905231905.1 Symbiodinium pilosum
TTTTCGTTGTTTCTGTGTGCGTAAAAGAACCACCGCTCTGTGCGTTTGCTGCCAGGGATTCTGGGGATGCGATAAGGGGATTAGCTACCCCACTTCTCACTTCCTCTACATCCTATGGGGCTCCTGCACATCAGCAGGGACCCTTATTATTTTTGCCCCTAAAAGTGAGCGCCGATAGTAGGCTTTTTCTGCCCAGGCCCTCAACCCTATACCTAAACCCTAGCAGCAACTAGACCCTATCCCCCAAACCCTAAACCCTACTCCCTAAACCATAAGCCCTAAACCCTACACCCAAAACCCAAAAACCTTAAGGGCTAAACCCGAAACCATCCAGGCCCTGCGCGATGTACGCCTTGTACGACGGCCATAGAGGTCGACCCAGCTCAGGACCCCTTGGGGATTTGGGGGCTTGAAGGTTTAAGGTTGAGGTTTTTGGCTTTGACAGCTTAGGGTTTAAAGGGTTTGGGGCCTGGAGTTTAGGGTGTCGGGTTGATCTTTGGATTTCAGGGTTTCCTTTAGGGTTCAGGGTTTAAGGGTTTAGGGTTTAGGGCCTCATGTTGCGTAGTAGATCATATCCTTGCCCAGACGGAGGGATTTCAGGGGCTTCTGAAAAAAGCCAGGGGTCCCGAGGAACCGTGCAAGCGGATACTGGTGTCGATAATAATAAGTCTAGCCCCTAAACCTTTGGTCGCTGTTGGGGAACTTAAATTCAATTACCATAATGGGTATACATAGTAATTAATGTGGTTCCCCCAATATAGTAACTTGAATTACTTTCCTTAACGTCAACCCAGTAAACCCTAAATCTTGAGAAGCTCCAACTTGCCAAAAGAGCTCTGGATTTCAGTGTGTAGCGGGGTCAGTGTGCAAAGCTTTGGCTTTAGGGTTTAAGGTCAATTCCTAGTATCCCCCTTACTTAGAACCCCTATAGTATTAGGTGTAGGTTAAAAGGCTACGGGTCAAGATGTTTCCTTCAAGAAGTGGGGCCTAGGTATTGCAGCGCCGTAAATGAGTGCCAAAAGTAGCCCCTCATGATCCGTGTGTAACTCTAGTAGAACCCACCCCAAAGCCCCATTCTATTTGTTTAGGCTCCTTCGTGACCTGGGTTGAATTCTGTCTGCGGGTCCTGATTTTACCTCCCCATTTTGTTGAGGAAGACTGCCCCGTACCCGTCTGACTGCGCTTCAGAAGATTCAGAAAGACCCACACAGCCACTTCAGTGCAGCTATGTCATGTCTGAGAATCGGAGACCCTCGACATACGAGAATCTCACCATGATGAAACATCAGCCCCGTCCATGTTCGCAGGAACAGCAAATGCTTGCGCAGAATTCTGCGCTGCGCACTGAGCGCGGCATCTTCTTGGGTTCAATGTTTTCACCCCCCCCCAACAAGAC
Organism: Symbiodinium pilosum; assembly: GCA_905231905.1. Lineage (NCBI taxonomy): Eukaryota > Dinophyceae > Suessiales > Symbiodiniaceae > Symbiodinium > Symbiodinium pilosum. The sequence goes on from CAJNIZ010018114.1 coordinate 13,603, forward strand.
AAGTGTTGAAACATAGCCCTTTAGACCACCTGTCCGCTTCAAACGCCGGCTATGAGGGTTTCCAGTTCTGTTTAGAGGAGGGTAGTATCTAGGGTGCAGCGATGTGTCTTGGAGCAGGTGATATCTTATAGTTTCTTTTAATTACCATGATGGATAACCCGTGTGTTTCAACCCCACACCCTAAACCCTTCAACCCTAGACCCTTAAACCTAAACCCTTTAACCCTAAAACCTTCAAACCCTAAACTCTTGAAACCCTTGACCCTTAAACCTAAGCCTTTTAACCCTTAACCCTTCAAACCCTAAACCCTTTTAACCCTAGGCACTTGAAGCCCTACACACTTGGGACCCGAATGTTTCGTAGTACAAAACCCTAAGTCCTAGCCCCCCCTGAGTAGATAGAATATAGGGTATATGGGAGAAGTAATATTAATATACCCGAAGCCATATTCTATCTACCTAACGGGAACTATAAACCCCAAGCCCCAAAACCGACGTCAGTGAGCAAAGTGCCTATGGGGCCAGACCAAAGGTCCGACGGGGATGTTTGAAAGTTCATGGATAGTTATATGAGCTATAGTCTGAACTCCTTAAAGGGGGTATAGAAGGGATTATATGGTGGAGCCGTATAGGGGTTACTAAGGGGGATACTAGGAGTTTAGACTATAGCTCATATGTGGTCATGCGGGGGTTATGCCGTAGGGATTACATTATGTTAAGGGACTTAGGGTCTAGGGTTTAGGGGTTAATGGTTTAGCCTTAAGGAGTGTATATATATATACATATATCTATGCAGCTTAGATAGGATGGTATAGGTAGCTTATGGGAGGTGAGGTTGGCAGGTCCCGAACCTGGGTCATGGCTTTGGCAACCCTAGTTGTAAGTCCATTCCTGTTTAGGGTTAAGGGTTTAGGCGCAAGTCCATTCCTGACTATCCATGGACCTCCAGTAGTAGGCTTGTTGTTTAACGTCTTGAATCTCATGGGAGTTTTTTTGACAGAATCCCTACGCAATCCTCCGTGCTGCTTTCGCCTTCTGCCTCTCATCTACTTGGAGGGCCAGGGTGGCTCAGGAAGCACAGCTACAACTCCTATAACGTTACATAGTAGCTCCATTTATTCTCATGATTGGGCTTCTTACAGAGTCGCCTCTGACCCTAAAATCTAAACCCACCCTATCTACTCAGTCCCTCTGACCCTCCAATTAACTGGCGTGTATGCTAGAGTGTTGGAGTGGTTTCCTTCAAGGATCCATATGAGCCATAGTCTAGGGTTTAGGGTATAGGGTTCCCCAGGGTATAGGGTTCCCTAGTCTAAACTCCTAGAATCCCCCTGAATGGCCCCGGGCCCTTCAGTAGTCCCCTATATAAACTGTATATGACCCCCTTTAAGGAGTTTGGATTTCAAACCCTCGACCCCATATAATCCCTTTTAACAAGCCCGTTTAAGGAGTTTACACTATAGCTCATATGTCATCCCCAGAAGGGTTTGTGGTTGAAGGTGTAAGGTTTGGGGTTTTGGGGTTCAGGGTACGTTGCTATAATAACAGTTCTGCCCTAAGCCCGAAGCCCTAAAATCCTACAGCCCGAAACTCCAAATCTTACAGCACTATGGTTGTATAACTCCATACAATAATTACACTAAAGCCCATAAAGCCTGGAAAGCATCAAATCCTTAGATTAGACCCCAAATCTACTGTAGTAGCCCGCACGAGTATACGTTTCTGGGTTGACGGGCCTAACCGCCCTCCAAAATCTACCTCCCAAAGGTTCCCCCTCTATCTGGCATATTTTAGGATTGAGTACGTTAAATTCTTGGGGAACCTGAGGGTATACGGGGGTGGTTCCGAGACCATATCTGATAACCCCTGGGAAACAATTTTTCTTTCTATCCCCAAACCCTTATAACACCTGCGGAACCCAGTTTCCATGGCATTTTCTCTTTTCATTCTCCTGATCATTTAGGCCCCTCAAGCCTCAACCCTAAGTCCTATCATTTGGAGCCCTGAACCTAGGTGAAGCACCTGCATCAAAAGCTGCTTCCCAAGCTCTCGGCTTTCCGTGGCTTTTGGGAGGAGTGGGGTTTGGGGTTTAGGGTTTAGGGTAGGAGTGGCGCAGCTCATTGGCTTAGGGGTTTGGGTGTGGCTTTTTTCTTGCCCCTGTACTAGCCGGGCTTAGGGTGGTTTAAGATCAGTTTCAGTCTTCACGGGTTTCTGTCGTCATTCCCTGCGAGGTCTACTGGAAGTGCAGATAGTATAGGGACCTAAATGCTTGCCAATATTATGGTTCTATAGTCCCCCTTAAGTAGATAGAAAATTGCTTTGGGCATATTACAACTAGATCTCCTCATACCCCATATTCTATCTACTTGAGCGTTATAAATTGATTGTATAACTGTGGCGCTCGAGCCCCACCTAGGGCCTGCTCCGAGCTGAAGGGCTTAGGGCCTGGGGCACGTTAGCGCAAGGTGCATAGGAATACTTTCCTTGAGAATAGACCTTGCATTGACACATTCTGCCAGCATATGTGGTCCTGGGGTACACCCCTAAACCCTAAACCCCGTATATCAGGAGATTCGAAAGAAGTTTCCTGGAGTTTCGAGTTGGCCAGTTTTAGCACTTGGCTCTTTGGCGCAGGATGCGCGGTTGCAGGTCGCGATGAGGGAAAGTGTCGCGCTCAGCCAAAGCTGTATGTGTTGTTGCCCGAACATAAACGGCTCGCTGCCAGAAAACGTTGAGTAATCATGAAGAAGCTAAACTGATTACCAATATCAGGGTCCTAGGGGTTATATAGGATTTAGGGTTTAGGGTTTCGGAGCAATGAAGAACCACTTGAAAAAGAAGTGGAACATGAAATAGCAACTGAGACTATACAGGCGTTTAGAGGGATCGTTGCCCATACTGTGTTTTTAGACTGCTCCCAAAACTCTGGTGTAGGGCACCTTATATAGGCCTCAACATGATATTGCCATTTGAGCTATAGTCTAAACTCCTTAAATGGGGTTTTATAGGGGATTATATAGGGGACTACTATAGGGGATATTAAGGGGGATATTAGGAGCTTAGACTATAGCTCATTTATTCAGGCTTCCACCTCACATTTTGTATGTGGGAGACGGGCATTGCAAAGGGAACGGACTCTCTCCATCCCGCGGCGTGGTGTCTCCACACGCCTCAGGATCCAAGCTACGAACCCCGTTTCAGGGTTGAGGGTTTAGGGCTTATGGTTTTAGGGTGCAGGGTTGAGGGTTTAGGGTTTCAAGGCTCACATCTTCGGTTCTCCCCCTACCGGCTCACAGCTTCAGATAGTAGTACGTGTAGTCTACCCTACCTAACATATTGGTTCCCCTAAACAAGGCGACCCCAATATAGACCCCAATATACTATAGTCCTTACTATAGGGACCCCAAACCCTAAACCCCAAAAAAAGGTACACATAATTATGGGAAACCCCAACACTCATCCCTAACCCTCAACCCTAAACCGCTATCTATGGCTGTCATGTGGGTGGGGGCAGAGCTCGAGCTACATTTTGGCCCGAAGAATCTGGGCTGGCAAGATGCAATGCTTTGAGGCATGAGGCGTGGTTGAAAGGGGGCTCAGGGTGTCGGTGTAGGGTATAGGGTTTAGGATCTAGGGCATAGGGTTCAGGGTTAAACAAGCCATGAGAAGTTGTGCTAGCAAAGGCAAGTAATTTGACTGATTCGAGTCAGTAATTACAAGCAAAGTGGCCAGAGTGGCAACACAACAGTCCACTGATACCTGTAGTAGCGATCAATCCCCTAACTACTTAACCCTAAAGTTTTTCCCTGAATCGGTGGACCCCAGGTAGACCCACAAGCGCTACAATCCTTAGTATTGGGGTTCGTAGAATGGCTTCCTTATCTTGGGAAACGCCAAGCCCTAGTCCCTAAACCCTACTTTTGGGAAACCCTAAACCCTATTCCCTGAACACTATTTTTTTTGGAAGCCCCCAGACACCTAATTTTGGGAAAATCCAAACCTTGATGCCTAAAATGCATTATTTTTCCGAACCCCCGAGCCCTAATTTGGGAAACTCCAAACTAAAATCCCTAAACCCTATTTGTTCGAAACCCTCGGACCGCTAATTTAGGGAAAGCCCATCATGGGATTTTGAAGGCTTCGAAGAGTTAGATGCCGAGTTCATGGAGAAGCGCCGTCCTCAGAATTGGAGTGATCTCGCGCTCCAAGGTGAGATTTAGGGTTTAGGGTTTGGGGTTTTGGGTTTGCGGTTTAGGGTTGGGGGCTTAGGGTTTGGGCTTAGGATTTGGGGTTTAGGGTGTGGGTTTAGGGTTTGGACTTTGGTGTTCAGGGTTTGGGGAGGTATCTGTGGGGTAGGTCTGCTAGATGGGGCCCTGAAGAAGGCACAGATAATGACAACATTCGCCCCAACAGTTGCTCTTCATTTAGTGCCGAAGTCTGAATAATTCCCAATAGTCAATTCTTATAACCCTGTTTTTCTACACTATAATTAGTAAACTCCACAACCCTGGTAAGAGGGTTTAGGGTTTATGGTCTAGGGTTTTGGGGCTACGCCCTAAACCCTAACCCTAAACACCCCCCCCTGGCTCCTCCGCACGCCTCAGCGCCTCCCGTGGCAGACACGAGAACTGGGATAGTTATCCTTCATCGTGAACATGTAACTTGTCAAGGTTTTCTAAAGTTTCAACTAACAGCTGCGCACCCTAAACTCTAAACCCTAAGTATCAGTCGCTAGCGGGCTTGCATGAAGAGCGTCGGGCATGGTGGGGATTGTAGGATTCTACCAGGAAAGCAAGGAATAACCCTAAGCCCTAAACCCCTCCCCCTGGTATTGAACCTCCCCACCCCCCCTTAATGTTGAATACTCCCCATTGTGACTTATTCCAATGTAGCAGGCATATCAATTATTAGGGGGGTGAGGGGGTTTCATATTAGGAGGAGGGGATTTGAATTCCATGGTTGTGGGATACTCGTAGCGCAGTTGGTTGATATCCATCCCTTGTTTGGGCAGCCCCCTCTCTATCATCCGAAGTCATGGATCTACATATCTGTGCAAGTCTTACATAGGCTCTGAACAATCTTTATGTCTTTAGGGTTCAGAGCCTAGGGCTTCGGGATCATTATGCAGGATTATATTTAAAGGTTTAGGGGACTTAGGAACTACGTATAGCTGGGCTCATAATCCTACTTCTAACTGGGGTGGCCTAGATGAGTCATGCAAAATTTTACCCCAGTTATACGTAGTCACTAAGCCCATGAACCTTCACGCGCTCCCTGCATAGTCGGTCCCCACGCTGGACAATTCCCATGTCAGCCCCAATCTTGTAACCTTGGCCCCAAAGCACTGGCAAGCACCGCTTTTGATTTTGTTAGCATCAGGATTTCATTCGTACTTCTACTATGCTGGTGATATTTGTCATACAACTAGTCTTGTTCGAATTGTACTTGCCTACGACTCCAGCCCTGAACCCAAAACCCAGATCCCCAGACTGCAAGACCCCAAATCCTTCACCTCAAGCCCCAAACCCTAAGCCCTAAGCCCTAAGCCCTAAGCCCTAAACCGTAAAGCCTAAACCCTAAGCCCCAAACCCTTAAACCCTAAATAGTAGTGTCCATATTCTTTTCCATTATCCCAATACAACCCCTCATATACTATAGTAGTTTCCATTTTATTTTCCAGTATCCCAATCAAACGACAAACCCTAAACCCTAAACCCTAGACCCTAAACCCTAAACCCTAAACCCCTCAGACGACAAAAAGGCATCCGGGAGCGCCGGATGGATGCTCCGCTGCAGTTGCCCTTGTTTCCGGACATCGCGTCGCCACTCCCCCAGGGGCATCCCGTAAGGGTCCAAGGACCCAAATAATAGGGTCCCTTTAAAGGGGTTATAGGGGGATATCTAGGGTTTTGGGGTTAAGGGTCCTTGGACCCTTATGGATCTGTTTAGGGCTTCAGGGTTAGGATTTGGGGCTGCCGGGTTAGGGGTTTGGGCCTTGAGACCTAGGGCCTAGGGTCTGTTTAAGGCTTAGGTGGTCGGAGTTTAGGGTCAGCACGCAAGTGTTTGGTGGGGATAGGATTGAGATTACGTAGGGACGATAAGTCGAGCCTTGGGGAAACATACAGGGAGCACATGGGAACTACTGCTTTTGTAGCTTTTCTGGGCGTTGGAAAAATAGGGTGTTTGGGATAGAGCTAGCAGGGGCCCCCGCGACTCACAAACAGTGACCATAAAGCATCCACATGCACATGGACATATATGCACATCCTAAACCCTAAGCCCGAAACCCTAGAACAACCTATACGCACATGTGTTCTCCTTTGTATAATTTGTTTTTGTGCGTTGGGGGTGGGGGGGCGTTAGAGTTTGAGGGCTGCATGGCGCTGCTGTGCGATTACGGAGGATTACAGAAAGATCGTGTATTTTCAGGGGTTATAGTAGGAATCATGCAGGGTCTAGGATATAGGGGTGCTTAAGGGGTTATAATAGGAATCAGATAGGGCTTAATAATGCCCAATAGGGTTCTAAGTCTAGGGGGTACCTTTGGGGGGGGGAAGATGGTCGTAGATATTCTTTTGGGTAACTCCTATGTGGGGTAGGTTTTGCGACGGTGGTTTGGTGTGTATGTCGGGTTCCTTTGGAAAGTTGTCTAGTGCCCAACTATTTGGTGTCTGTTTGGGGTTACGACGAAGGATCCAACTTTATATGAGATCTTCGATCTAAGGATTTTAGGGCTGCACTGTGCTCTTCGGATGTTTTTGTGGGCCCTGCCCTTGAGTCTCCAGTGTAAGACGTTGAAGTATAGCACCCTACTTCAAAGTGGGTGAGCTTTGCAAGCACTGCGTCCTGGATGGACTGAGAGGGAAACACGGCCGTGGACAATCTCAGGCGACGCCTCCAGACAGGAACTGCCAATTCAATGCAATCGCAAGTGGCATCAGCGAGGACTCATGCCAAAGCTTTCACTCAGGAAGTCTGATAATCACAGACTCCGAGGACCCTCTTCGTTGCAGGGCTCATGCTCTGCAGTGGATCCAGGATCACCCAGAACAGCCCCAGATTCGGGTAAATTCAACCGATGTCCAGGAACTGAAAACTCAATCCCATGGGGTGTGCTAGCTTGACCTCAAGGAGCGCTCTATCAAACCCAGACCCAAAATAGGGTTTAGGGTTTAGGGTAAGCCCCAAATCTCAAGCTCTACACCCAAGACCCCAAACCTTAAAGACTATGCATGCATCCCTGTATAACCTTTGTATACCCTAAACCCTAAACCCCAAACCCTGAACCCTAAACCCAAACCTTAAACCCTAAACCTAGCCTCGGTATAATCTCTACAAGTGCATGCTTCCTTCAGGTTGTCACGGCACTGGGCGACATCGCGCCGGTGGTGACCCGCTGAGTTGGGCTTAAGTTGGATTGAGTGTAGGTTTGAGGTTGCAAGGGTTCAGGGTATTGAGGGTTTATGGTTCCGGGATGAGCCTTTGGTGTTTAGGGCTCAGGTTCTAGGGTATTCACGGTTGAGGGTTTAGGGTATCAATTCAGGGTTTAGGGTATTTCAGCCATCGGGACAATTTGGGAGTTTACAGGTGTATGCGGGAAGGGTAGGATTTCTGGAAGCGGCGTTTGCACTGGTCTTAGGGGCATACTCGGATGATCACGGGATTTGCGGATTAGATGGGTCCCCCCGAGCAAATACAAGCGGCAATCCTAAACCCTAAACCCCAAACCCTTAAAACCCTAGACCCTAAACCTCAAACCCCTAAACGCTAAACCCTAAACCCTAAACCCCAAACCCTAAACCCTAAACCCTAAATTGAGCTTTTTGGTGGAGCCCCGGGCTGAGGGTTGATTTAATAAGGAGGTTTTAGCTACCCCAGGGTTTGGGGTTTAGATTTTAGGGTTTAGTGACCCCAACCCGAAGCATTCGAGTCTTTTTGCAGTCATATGCGCAATTAAGATATCTCAGATTCGCCCTACATAATGCCTGCAAAATCCTTACACAATGCTTATAAACCCTAATCCCTAAACCCGAAACCCTAAACCCTACACCCCAATGCCCGAGCCGTTCTCCCTGCAAAAGCAACAGGTTGAAGCGAGACTCCTGGGAGGATCTGAGAAGGTTAAGGGTTTAGGGTTTAGGGGTTGAGGGTTTACGGCTTAGGGGTTTAGGGTTTAGGGGTTTAGGGTTTAGGGTTTAGGATTTAGGGTGCAGGGGTTTAGGGTTTAGGGCTTAGGGGTTTAGGGTTTGGGGGTTTAGGGCTTAGGGTTTAGGGTTTAGGGTACAGGGTTTAGGATTAAGGGTTTAGGGTTTGGGCCCCCAAAGAGTACTGGGTCATCGCTGGATATGAGACGAAGCGTTTGTGATTTCAAAAGCCCAGTAAAGAACATCCAAATCAGGTTTTTCATAGCATATCCCACACAAGACCAGACTGCTATTACATTTTTTTTTTTTTTTTGCGAGGCTTTATTGGTGGGGATCTACTTGATAGATCAGACGGCCTGAACCTTGAACCCTGGACCCTGAACCCTACACCCTGAATCCTAAACCGTGCACCCTAAAGCCCTAAATCCCTAAAAGCCTAAACCCTAAAACCACAAAAACCCTAAGCCCGAAAACCCTAACACCTTAAAAGCCGTGAACCAGGTGTGCATGAGGAACGGAGAAGCTCTTCAATTCCTCAAGCCGCACGAGCCGACCTTAGTTTTGGTGCATTAAGGTTTAGGGTTCAGAGTTTAGGATTTAGGGTTTTAGGGTGTAGGGTTTCGGGTTCAGGGTTCACAGGGTTCAAGTTTAGGGTTGCAGAAGCTAAGGGTTTGGGGGTTCAGGATTTCAAAGGTTCGAGGTTCAGGGGTTTACGGTTTGGGATGCAGGAATCTCAGGGTACCGCTGTATATCAGGAAGATTTCGAGCATGCTGTTAGAACGCCCCTATTTTGGATGATTTGGCTTCACAAGTACTAGTGCCTACTTTTCACGTTCAAATCTGGGGTTCAATGCTGTCCACATTGACATTTGTTTTGCCACAGTAAGCCTTGAAAGAGCATCAGACCCAGCTGGATCTCCAACCTCTTGCGGGAAATTCTCACCCTAAACCCTAAACCCTAAACCCTAAACCCTAAACCCTGCGGCCTCTCCGACGCCGGGCGGAGCCCAGATCGTTGAGGATGAGCCCGGAGATTGAAGGAGATGCCCGCGCACTCTATGTGAGCTACGTTCTAAACCCCTTAATGGGGGGTTATATAGGGGATACTAGGAGTTTAGACAATGGCTCATGTGGACTGCGATGAGCGAGGTTCTAGGCACAAGCCTTGGAGGAAGGTCTGCCAGGAGTCCAAGGAGTTTCAGTTCAATGACTGGAGGCATGAAGGGCGGACCACGGTCCACGACTTGTTGAAGCATGTGGATTAGGAGGACCCCCCCCACCCTGTAATAGTGGTATAAGAGGGATATCAGAGGACCCTAATATAGTCCTCATTATCCTTTATCGTGGCTATTACTGGGTGGGGGGTCCACCTAACATATGGAACGAGATGGAGGCAGCCCAAAACTCTGGTTGGAGGCCTGGAGCCGGGCCAAAGGGGTAACGTCTAATGACTTTTGAAGTATCGTCTCCTAGTAGGGGTTCTCTACCCTGGGATCCGTCAACCCTAAACCCTACAGTAAACCTTAAACCCTCCCTAACCCCTATCCTAGGTCCTGTCTAGTCATTGAAGAGGCTTTAGAATGAAAGCCGCAAAGTGTGGGTATTTCAACCTGAGACTACTTGGAGGGTTAGGAGGTTTAAGGTTCAGGTTTAGGGGTGTACGGTTGAGGGTTCGGGGGTTTAGGGTTGGGCTTGGGATTTCCGAAGTACATATTGGATACTTACAACTCCCGTAAGCCGCATAGTAACCCTTAAAGCAAGCCATCGGCCCCAAATCCTTGTAATCCCCGCAAGAGCCCAGCTTTCACGTACTTTTCTACTGGTTTCTCCATTATTGGGGTAAGATTTCCTTAAACCTTGTCTAATCCTCAGGTAATCCTTATATACCCCTAGGCAATCTCTATGAATTGTCATGCACCGACGCAATGATTGTAGGGGGCTTGCAAAAACATTCTCCCCGGCACGAGCCAAGGCCCAAATACAAGGTTTAGTCAAGGGTTAGTTCGGCCTTGTTTGGTAAACCCTAAACTCTAAGCCCTATTGGGGGTGGGGGTGTGGTGGTAGGGAGGGGTTACAAGCGCTTAATTAATGCCGTCCTACTATCTTTTGCCAAGGTTTTGTTTCTTGAGATGGCCCAGTCGCCTCAGAAACCCTAAACCTCAAACCCCTAAACCTTAAGGGGGACTATAAACCCTGGCCGAGGTGGCTCCAGGCTGCGATGAGGAGGATGATGAGGACGAGGACGAGGATCCTCCAGAGGTGGAAGCAGCAGGCGACACCTGGGTAGTATTTTATTTGGGGATACTATGGTACCCCATATAGAGTAAGATTCTATCCTCCTTTTGGGTATAGTATTTTATATAAGGACGATTATCTTGGTAGGTTCAACCACCAAAAAAAACACTGCTGACCTGGTTCAGGGGTCTAGGGTTTAGGGTTTTTAGGGTTTAGGGTTTAGGGTTTCGGGTTTTTACGGGTTTAAGGGTTTAGGGTTTTTACGGATTTAAGGGTTTAGGGGTTTGGGGTTTTTAGGGTTTTTAGGGTTTTTAGGGTTTTAGGGTTTTAGGGTTTAGAGTTTAGGGTTTTAGGGTTTTAGGGTTATATGGGGGTTATTTAGGGATTATCTAGGGATAATGGACAAAAAGGTGGAAGCAAATCGACTATCTAGGGTTTAGGGTACGGTAAGATGGGGGTTTCCCAAATTAGGGGTTTAGGTATTAGGGATTAGGGGTTTAGGGTTTCGGGATTACGCGTTTAGAGAAGGGATTTGGGTTTAGTTAGGGTTCGGGGCCGGTTTAGGGTTCGGGGTTTAGGGGTTTGGGTTTAGGGATTAGGTTTCAGGGTTTAGGATTAGGCTTTAGGGTCTTTTCGGGCAGGGGTTCCCCTCCCCCAAATTATACGATCCCCACCGGGGGTGGTGGTAATAAAAGGGAGCGGAAAAGATGGTGGAAACGGCCATTCAGCTTGGGTACCAAGGATCTCAGAGTTTAGGGTTTGGTGGGATTCCAATCAGATATTTTCTGACATAGTATAGAGCCTTTTATATGGATCCATTACCCGCTAGTAATTAGTCCCTAGAAACTTCCCAAGAAGCTGCTCTTCCTTTCCTTTATTCCATACGTATTGCCGGGAATACTGGCCAGGGAAAACTTCAAGCCAGAAGCTGGCTGCAGTTGAGAAAACTCATGTGGGTGGTTGTCAAAATTATGACCCCTTCTTGGGTACCCTAAATATTAGGTGCCGCATTATAATAGGGATCCGAAAAAGAACCATTATTTTGACAACCACCCATGTGTAGTCAGTGGGCTTCTTTATACTCAGGACGACTAGGGTTATGCCGCTCAATTTAGGGGACCTCTACGCCTACTTATACCTCCCCATGAAACCTCAAGTGAGCTATTAATCTACAGCGGTTAAGCATCACGGTTCCCTACCTGTAAAGCTTGGGAGAGAGTTGCGTGTTACGCCCATCCTCTTTCAGAAGCAGGCGCTCCGCCGATACAGTGGACAAGATCGTGCCGCCCTTAGAGCGCTGCTCCACACCACCATTGGGCTTATTCGCTCAAAGTAAGGTTCGAAGGTGTGTTTAGTGATATATATATATATATGTATATACATACATGTATACATATATATATATATACATATGTACCCGGTAGAATCCCCCTGAACCCTTTAAAGGTACCCGCAATTATTTGAGGCTTCTACAGTAGGTGTTGCGCATGTGAACGCTTCTTTGAGGTCCCTGGATACTTGTTCTTAAACCCTTAACCCTACACCCCTAAACCCTAAACCGAGTGGACCTGCAAGTAGGATAGCTATGGCTATAATCTAATTTAGCGAGCTTGTAGCCTCACTCATAGCTACCCATAAGCCTGCCAGTGGGAATTTCTCAAAATGCTCCCTGAATATTCCCTAATAAGCGCCACCCCCCCTCCGCCAATAATCCCCCTATAATTACTAAAACCTTAAACCCTATCTAATTATCTAATAATATAGTAACATAACCTTTGGGTCCCTAGGGCTCCCATTTTGTGAAACTCCCGGGTATCCATGCATATAGAGTTCCAAACATGGACTCAGACTTTCAATCACCGTGGTGGTAGGTTTGTGTACCCCCCTACACCCCTAGGCTCGAAACCTCAAACCCCAAAGGGTTTAGGGTTTAGGGTTCCCTAAACCTTCAACCCACCCATAAACACTACACCCAGAGCTACCTGTGAGCAGCTCCCAAAGAAGTGCAGAGGGTCGGGAGCTGATCTGCTCCCTTTCTCAGTATAAGCTGGGAGTTTGCAAAAATTACGTTGCTTTTGGGGGGTGTCCTTAATGAGGATGTATATTGGGGTCCATTTTTGGGAAATTGTGCTTGGCTATTGATTGCATCTTGGGTTGCTGTTGTTGTTTGGTACACCCTAAACCCTAACCCCCAAACCCCTAAACCCTAAACCCCCCAAACCTAAACCCTATATAACCCTTCTATATCCCCTATATAA
>CAJNIZ010018114.1:50489-63672 GCA_905231905.1 Symbiodinium pilosum
GCCTACGCAAGACCTTAAACCCTAATTTACGAGATGTGTAGGGTTTAGGCTTGTCCCTAGTGGCCTTTCCCTAGGTTGGGACGACTCAAGCTATAAGAAGGTAATGGAGAATCAAATGCAGCACATGGAAATTGGGGTTAGGTAGGTTGTATAGGGTTTGGAACGCAAGTCAAGATTACGTACTATCCTAACTACTCTCATAATTACTATCATAGAGGTTGGTACTGCTCCCACCCAGCAACAGTCTATAGCGGGGGTCATGTTTAGGCCTATATATAGTTGTACTACAATTGTTGTCCAACTCTTCCTGGGTGGGCGCAGGAGCCAACATAAATGGTACTTGGGTTTCGTACTGTACCTGCCTAGCCGCTAGACCCAACATCAATTTTGTTTTGATTCTGCCACTTTCCTAACATACCCCCATCTGTATTACATATGCACATCCCGAAACTCTAAACCAACATATACCTACATACCCCCGTATACACATACATGGTTCTCCCCATATATCTACTGGGGGGTCGGCAAAGAATTCCTTAGAATTGGGATTCAGATTCAGTCTGAGCATGTGTAGGAAGTAAAACGTGAGGGTTCAGGGCGCAGGGGGTTTAGAGTGCAGGGTTTAGGGTGCAGGGTTTAGGGTGTACAGTTTTTACTCTACATGAAGATGACGGGTAGTAGCAATGAGGCTCGTCATTAGGATAGCTTTAGTCGTATATACATTTAGGGGAGTTAAAACCCTTGCCAAGCTGTTGATCAAGCAAAGTGTGTGGAAGGTTTCAAAGGTAATTATTTTGTTTCGTAGTTTTTGAAAATGGAACGGATCATTTTGTGTCGAGTTTGGAACAACCTTGCCAGAATAGGCTGGACATCACAGAGTCGGCGCACACGTGCATTTCGCAGCACTGTGCCCCGCTCGAGTTCTACGCGGGGTGGGCTAAGGTTTGGGGCTGGGTGCTGACGGACGTGATTTGCTTTGACAAGCCAGTCAAGTACGACAGTCTGGCTGGCAGGAATTGGATTCCGCACAGAAAGCAGGCCCAGGCCAAAAGGGTCAAGCATGAGAAGCGCAACACAGGCCAGCGCAAGCAGTCGAAGAAGCGCCGCCGCTGCGAACAGGACATTGACAAGGTCCTGTTAGATTCTGATGAAGCTTCAGCATGGAGCGGCCTGAGGCTGGGGAGAAGTCATTGAGGCGCAGATCCCAAAGAGATGCAGCAGTTTCTCTTCGGGATCTGCGGCGAGGAATTCCAACAGAACCCTGAACCCTGAACCCTCAACCCAATATAACCCCAATATAATATAGTAGTTTCCATTTTCCTTTCCATTATCCCAATATAACCCCAATATACTAGTTTCCATGTTATTTTCCGTTAATAATAGTAAGAGTAATAATACCTTTGTAGGGTCTCAGGCTCACATCCCAGGCCCTGCTAATGACATTGTCAATCCTACATGACCTGAGTACACTATACGAAATTCCACAGCAATAAGGTACTTTGGGTCATGCAGGATTTAACCCTAAACCCGACAGTAAGCCTTTAAGCTTGCTCCCTGGACTTTAAAGTTTGGTGTAAGAAAGGTCTGTTCGGGGCAAGGATTGGCTTGTTGTTGTAGAACGGATGACATCCTCGCATAACCAGTACATCACATGAGCACAGGCCGGTACATCATAGGCCCTAAACCCTAAATCCCAAATCCTAAACCCTAAACCTTAAACCCTGAACCCGAAACCCTAAACCCTAATAATGCCCTCACAGGGACCCTATTCTTGATTAGAAAGGCCCTTACCCCTAAATCCTAAATCATAAACCTTAAACCCTGAACCCGAAACCCTAAACCTTAATTGGAAATGCCTTTACGTTAGACTTAGACCCAGCGAGGCCTCTCCTGGTACTACCTGGACAGTGTGCAGAAGGCTCACAGTTTCGGCTTTGGGTTAAGGTATTTAGGGTTTGGGGTTCAGGTATTGAGGGTTTAGGCTTTAGATATTTCTGGATTCAGGGTTTAGGGTTCAGGGCTTAGGACCTAAACTAAATACCGAAACCCTAGTTTAGGATTTGGGGTTCGAAGACTTTCCGACGTTGGGTCATATTCTATAGCAAAAAGTTTCGCTTCCTGTTCCTTTCCGAATTGAAACAAGGCTGGGTGTCACTACGTTTTGCAGTAGTTCCCATGTTCGTTTACGGAATCCACCTCGAATATGGTGCATGCGGATTGCTAAAAGTAGACAATGGCTTGCTTGGAAATTAGGGCTCATATAGGGTTTAGGGTTTAGGTTTTAGGGTTAAGGGTTTAGGGTTTCGCGAATATCCCCTTTAAGCTCCCTGACACAATATTATTTGCTCTACTTGAGGGTTCATGGGTAGTGAGAGCGGGCGGAAAGTATGCGAAATCAGATTATGACTATAGTCAAACCTTAAACCCATTATGGTACAGATAAGCCCAGCTGATAATTACTGAGAAGCCCTCAAAGTAGCAAATTACCACATCACCTCGCTGCATCCCCTAGAGCCTAAACCCTCAGCCCCAAAACCATAAAACCCTAAAAACCTAAACCCTAAACCCTAAAACCCTAAACCCTATACCAACGCGTTGGCATATTTGAAGCCACAGGTTTCTTTCTGGGTGTCGGCAGCATGTAGGATTTCAGGTTTAGGGTTGCAAGCATCGTTTCAAGTACATCAGGTTTAGGGCTTAGGGTTTAGGGTTTAGGTTTTGGTACGTGCGGCTGATATTTGGATACATGCCCAAGAACGGAAACGCTTTTATTCACGCCTTATTGCCTTACAAGCGAGAACAGAGCGATATAAGGGACTCGAAATCCTAAATCCTAAGCCCTAAATAGTAGCTTCCCAGTGCGAAAGACAGAAGCAACGCTTGGCGCACGTTTTCTCTTCTCTTGCTGATTTTATGGCAGGCATCAGTCTGCTTGAGCCACACGTTATGTTTGTCCATACTGCTGGGTGGGTCGTGCCTGTCAATGTTGCTTCCTGGAATCAGTGCGCCATCCTGGTACAATGGAGGTCGAATGTGGCTGCATCGTGCTACACGAGACATCTTTCCCGGACCTACTGTTCGCACGGCAATGCTTGAGTAAGCAGGTCACTGTCTTCCAGCATTCTTTCAAGCGTATGATGCGTACCATGCAGGTGCGGGCTGTTCTCCTTAAAGCTGCGTCTTTACAACACGTCGGAACGAGCAGACAATTTCAATCAATCTCCGCAGTCCCGAGTGTCTGTAGAAATCTTTCCAGTGTACTTCCACATCATGTACAGAGAAAACCGCTGGCGGTGCTTGCTGATGCTGTCTTTCAACCGACCGTAGCTCCACTGCCATGCGCGATTCCACAAGCGAGTCCAACGACCTACTATTACTATTACTTTTACTATTACTATTGCTATTACTATTGCTATTACTATTACTATTACTATTACTATTACTATTATTATTACTGTTATTATTACTATTATTATTACTTATGGAGTCTGTATTTTCGAAACCGGGCGTAGACACAGTCATCTGCGTGCCGGGGCTCCTTTTTCATTTATCCTCCCGTTCTAGTTGCTTCATCCGACGCGTGCCCTGAAGTGTTCCGACTGCATGCATAAATAGTAGCTTCCATTTTGGTTTCCATTCTCCTTATCTTATATCCCCTACATAACCCCTCAACCCGAAGGGAAAACACCAACACCCTTCGCCGCATAGCTTATGTGAAGGAGTCCTTCATGAAGTTTTTCAATCCTAAATCCTGAGCCAGACAGTGAACCATTTACGGTTTAGGCTTTAGGGGCCTGGGATATTTCTCCCACTCAGTAACATGTGGGTGGGAAGCATAGTTTGGTTAAATAGAGCCCTTAGTATCCATCCCCCATTGTGGACTGGTGCTGGGTGCGCTTGGCCCCCCCCAGTGTGCTTCACAGATGGTCCCTTAACATTCCTGCCCTAAACCCTAAACCGTGTGCACGCATTAATCCAGAGCCACTACTCAGAATCACCTTGCTCTAGTGTCGGTACTGATAAAGCCAGACTGGCATAAATTGCCAGTGTATCCCCAAACCCTAAAACCCCAAACCCTAAACCCTAAACCCTAAATACCGCACCTCGAGTCAGGCAGGATCTCTTGTCAACATAGCACTATGATGGGAGCACCTACCCATTCCCCTCAGCGGCTCTTCCGCTGCCGGACACAGACATGTCCCAGAGTCCTGAAGAAGTGGCCAAAAAAAGGAGTCTCCAGATTTCTAGCCCTAAACCCTAAAACCCTAAACCTAAGCCCTAGCATTCTTGAAAGCTTCTGACTCCTGTCCTTTGGGCCTTGGACTCGAGAATCCCTAGTCTCCATGTTTTGACCTTCAACGAAAGGCTGCTACGACTAATCCCAACACTTCCCTGAAAGAATTCGCGTGAGTTTAGGGTTCAGGGTTTAGGGTTGTGGGTAGCCATGGGTAGCCAGTGATATGCACATACACACCTACGTATATACCTTGGGTACTCCCCCCACTAATTAACAGTCGGATAACAATTATAGCATTATATAGTTATATAGAGCCCTTGGTATGACCCGTATTGGCCTTATTATAGACTGTTAATGGATGGGGGTAGGACCGAATATATACCTATGGATATGAGCTGGGTCGGGGCCTTTTACATTAACGCAGGGCACAGGCAAGTGGACTAGGCATCTGAAACCCTAAGCCCCAAGCCCAAAACCCGCAACCGTTTATGCAAGGATTACACGCCGACAACGATAACCTTCTAAGCGATTGAGGCCTTGCCTAAACCCTCAATTCTTATCGTTTCCCCTAAGTAGGTAGACTATAGGGCACATGGGAATCATACCATGGTTTGGGGGAAGTCCACATTCTATCTATTTCATTGGGAGTATAGGTATCGGTATGGGGTGTAGACTTTAGGCTTTTGGGGGACCATAGGGTTGATTGCGGGGGTTCTTGCTTTGAGTCGCATCCTCTTGCGGTGATGGACGCTATCAGGCTCATATGTGATTGAGTGGCAGGCGCAAACGGACATAACCCCAAACCCTAAACCCTGAATCCTAAACCCTAAAAACGGAATCCTAAACCCTAAGCCCGAAACCCTAAACCCTCAAACCGAGACCCTAAACCCCATTCGCAGCATGGCAGGAGTTCGGACCTTTTGCACAGACCACCATGCGTGATTGGTTTACACAGGCCGGGCAGTTGAGGGCTGAACCAGTAATTAAGGTTTAGTGTGTAGGTTTTAAATCTTGGGGAAGAGAAGGGTCCGCTCAGGTTTGTTCACAGTTGTTTTCGCGGTGAAATAGAAATCGAAACTGCCATGTTATGTAGGGTTGCACGAATATAGGGACATTTTCGGGCTTGTATGGGGATGTGGGGTTGAGGGATTAGGGTTTACGGCTTAAGGTTCGGGGACTAGGGATTAGGATTTAGCGTTTGTGGGCTACTATGGGTTCACAGCCATTGACGAGACCTTCTTGGGGTCAGCATAAGAAAGACCAGGGTATTTTGGGATATATACGCGGATCCAGATTTCTCGAGATACTTCTATGTTCAGATGCCAAAAGACCAAATTCCGAAAACGCCTCCAAGGTCCTCAAACTCAAGCCCGAAAGGCCTTGGCACAGGGTGTAGGATTTATGGTTTAGGGTTGAAGCGTTATACCTAAACCCGAAACCCCTAAACCCTAAACCCCTCAACCCTAAACCCAAAGTGCTAGGGATTGACTTCGAAGTTTGGGCGGCTGGTGGAGAACTTTTTGGTGCTGGGGACATGAAATTGTGGGTTAGGCAGTGCGTTGCAGTGCAAGGCCCTATGATGTACAAGCCGCCTAAATGATCTAAACTCCTGAAAGGGGCGCATACAGGGGAGTATATAGGATTTAGGGTTTAGGATTGAGGGTTTAGGGTCTAAGCTCCTTAAGGCGGGGTTAGATAGGAGATTACATACGGGAGTATTATAGGGCTTACTACGGAAGATACTTGTGTTATGGACCCAGGTTCCTTCTATGATTTAGGGTTTAGGGTTTCGGGTTTAGGATTTAAGGTTTCGGGTTTAGGGCTTAGGACTTAGGTTTAGGGGTTCAGGTATACTGTGTACTGTAGGATATCTCCCACACATCTCAAAATCATATTGGTAAGTATTTCAGCTTCCCTAATAGAAACCCAGTTTCCGTTTCATTTTCCAACCCAGGGCCTTACTTGCCAGGATTTTGAGGCAGTTGCAGTTCACTTCGTCTTCCGTTCTGTTCAGATCGAGACACCCGGTGCAAATCATGAGGACCTCACGCGACATGCCTGATGAAATAGCAGGTCCCACGGCTACCTCCACTGCTGCTCTTTCCCGGAATTACAAATCCTGCATGACCCTACTCTACTACGGTGCCAAGACTCCCGCCGTTTAGGGTACCCAGGGTCATGTACTCCAACCCTAAACCCTAAACCCTAAACCCTAAACCCTAAACCCTACACCTACCTAGCAGTGCTTCTGCAGTTGCTCCCAGAGTCGCTTTTGTCTTCTGCCCTTGTAATGCAAGCGTCCCATGATCTCTGCCCTACATGGGGTTTCCCAAAATTAGGGGTACCTTTTTGGGGTTCCCGGGGTTTAGGGTTTAGGGTTCCCTATAATGAGGATTATGATCTATTGGGGTTCGTAATGGGGGTTTCTGATCGGGAAACTACCAAATCTAACTTTTTCCTTTTACTACTTCTATGACTGTGCGTATTGCCACGAGTATAATTTCTATTACTAGGAGTACTAAGAATTTTGCAAGTCATTAGTATGATAGTGTGTATGGCTGCGGGTATTATGAGTCTTGTCAGACTTTTTGTTATTAAGTACTAGTAGCATTGTTTATTACTAGTGGTTATTATTGCTCGTACGGGAACTATTAACTTTTCCTAGCTAGCGCTAGGATTACTGTTTACGGCAGATTAATAGTGTTATTGCCATTGCTTTATAAAACCCTGAATCTCAGTACCTTAAGCATCTAGACCCATGAGCTATTACGATTACTATTGCTGTTACGTTTACTATGAGTTATTTCTCTATCATTGCTATTATTCCCGCTACTGCTATTCCTATAGCAAAAAATATTTTGCTAAGAACTAGTACTTATCCTTACCCCAAACCTTCAACCCCCAACCCCAAACCTGAAACCTAAGCCCTAAACCCCAAGCCTCAAATCCTAAACCCTAAACCCTACGCCTCGATCTTGTGCAGGGTTTCTTCCCCAATGGCGAGGAGCTGATGATAAGGCGAAAGTTTACGCCAAAAAGGGGCTTAGGGTTTAGAGTTTAAGATTTAGGGTTTAGGAGCCTAGGGTTTGGAGTTTAGGGTTTAGGGCTTCGGGTTTAAGACGTAGGGTATATCAGCTACAGTATGAGCCTTTTCAGGGACTCTTGTAGTTTAGCATAGTCCCGAATTAGTCCCTAACCAGGAGCCCGTGTCCATTATCTCTTGATGCAACTATTACGTCGCCCTCTACTTGTTAGTGCTCAGTATTTGCAAGTGCCAACATTCGTTTGGCTGTTTCACACTTCAAATGACCGACTATCTCAGTCCGCGATGTAGTAAATATTGACTGCAGCTCAGATATGTATGTATAGATACATGGGTTATACGGAATATATTTGGTGGACACCATTACAGGGTGGGGGGTCGTCATAAGGAATATATGTTGATATCCAGGTTGGGTCCTACTTTCTGGTCTCACCTTAAACTCCTTTGAGGGTGCAGGGACCGCGCGAAGGACCCTTTGGGGTTTAGGGTTTGGGGTTTAGGGTTTAGGGGGTTTAGGGTTTAGGGAATTTAGCGGTTAAGGTTTCAGGGTTTAGGGTTGCAGGGTTGCAGACTTTAGGGTTTGGGTGTAGCATTATCATTTTTCCTCGCATAAATTGACACATGGGATGCTGTCAAAATGATGGTCGCTTGTCTTGTTGGGCTTCTAATATATTTTATCCACAAATAGTTGTGGACAACTCTGCATATGTGTTTTGAATAGATTGAGCTGAAGCCCCAAAACCCTGAACCCGAAACCTTATGAGTAGTATACCTTTTGGGGAAGGAACCAGTAAACTGAAAGCTTTACGGTTCAGGGCTTACGGCTTGCTTGGAGGCGCATGGATAGTTCTGAGTACATGTACTTCGCAAAACTATACTTGCAAGCAAGGTTTTTTAGGGTTCAGGGCTTAGGACACTTATATCCTGACGTGTGCATACACAGCATTCCATGAGCGACCTTTGTATTGTTATGCTCCACTGCAGAATCCCTATGCCGGACATATAAACGCAACTGAGCCTCCAGGTAATGCAAATATGGGAGGGGGGTCCTTGCAAGCAGGGTTTGCCGTTCACAGTTGCCTTGCCACTTTGCGCGTCAGGGTGCTTCTTTGAATTCTTTTGATTCGGAGGAATTGCCAGAAGTTGGGGATGTCCCCTTTTTGGGGTCACATGTCATAGAGACTGTAAGATGTTGGGGCTTTTGAAGGGTTCCATAATTTGTGGAAATTTCCATTTCAGGGGGATTTTCAAAATTATTGTCGGCTTTCCTGCTACCTTCTGGAATGATGTAGCCCCCCCCCAATGAGGAGCCAACAGGGTTGAAGATAAGCAAAGCGTGTATGTACCCGTAATATTGTGAGCCCTCTACATAAACCCTAAACCCTAACTCCTGTGTCCGTTAAAGCTGCAAACCGTGCAATATGGAGCCTAAATGCCCTACAACCCTGAGCACAAAAAGCTGAACTGTCGACCCCAAACCCCAAGCCCCAAACCCTTATCCTAAGGACATTAGCCCTTGGAGAAAAGGTCCCACAAAAAAAAACCTAAGCCTAGGGTTCAGGGTTTAGGGTAATCCTAAACCCCAAGGCCTATGCCTCAGAAACCTCAGCGACAGGTTGCCTCATTGGGAACGCCATGTCGCTTTGAAGATGGTGTGGCCTGATGTACGGCACTTGGCAACGCCTTGTATGAAAGGAACCCCACTTGTGCATGGTTTAGGGTTTAGGGACTTAGCGTTTAGGTTGGGTGCTGCCCCCCCTCAGTAACAGTTGGATAATAATTATAATATGGTTATATATATATAGCCCTTACCAGGACCCCTAATATAGACTGTTACTGGGGGCGGGGCAGTACCCAACGTTTAGGATTCAGGGGTTGGCTTGTTTTACATGTTGTTCATTTTTTTTTGGTGTTCATGTCTGGGGAGGCCGAATGGCAAACCTACGAGAGAGTCTAGGGATTTAGCGTTTTCAAGGTTGAGATTTGGGGTTTAGGGTTTTACGATTGAACAACATCTCATAAGAATCAGTTGCACCTAGCTTGGGTTTTAGGGTTCCGGATTCAGATTTGAGCGTTCAGGTTGTAGGGCTCCTTGGCGTAGCGCTGAGCACTAGCCCTAAACCCTAAACCCTAGGGTAGTATAGCACCCAAATTTAATTGGGTGTAGGGTTACGGGGTTTCTTGGCCAGGAAACTTGGCAGCTGCGATAAGGGTTTAGGGTTTGGGGCTTAGGGTTTAGGGTTTAGGGTTTAGGGTTCAGCGCCTACCCGTTTCTCAAGGCTAGTTCCTGGCTCATAGCATCCATTGGTGCCGCGCGTGTTAGTTCAAGGATAGTACATAGCCATAGGTGTGGAGAAAACCACCCACACGCTCCCCTATATAAGCTCCCATATAACCCCTTTGAGGAGTTCATCATCCCCTTTATACCCACCTTTTTAAGGAGTTAGACCACAGCTCACATGAGTTTCGAGGTTGCATCGATTCTTATGCGCTGCATCAGGAGAACATTGGAAGAAGAGCTAACCCTAAACCCTGAGGATCCTAGAACGTTCCCATTACAAAGCCATTTTCTCAAGTATACCCTAGACCCCGAAATCCTAAATTCTGAACCCTAAACCCTAAGTCCTAAGCCCTAAACCCTAAACCCTAAATCCTAAACCCTAAGCCCTGAATCCTAAATCCTAAGCCCTAAACCCTAAACCCTAAACTCAAACAAAAACTGTTGGTTTGAGTCTTGGGGTTGGATGTTTGCAGTGGTCCCTGGGAAGGGATCCTTGTCATGAGCGTGGAAATCGGGCAAGTGCGTCCACCTAGAGCTCCCACCCCCCTCCCTCGCTTCGCACCATTTAGGGGTTAGGGGTTTAGGGTTTAGGGTTCAGGGTGCCCATAATGTGACATAGGTAATGTCCCTTCATTTGTCTGGGCTATCACACAATCACAGGGAATTTTTTTTAATGTTGGGTGTGATCAATATCAGCGAAAGTGACAGATTGAATCCCATTCGAGAAGGGTGGTCCTCGAGGCATTATGTCCCCCCCAACCCTAAACCCTAAACCCTAGACCCGAAACCCTAAACCCTAAACCGCGTGGTGTCGTTGAGCTTTGGGGCTAAAGGGAGCTTTGCCCGACTCAAGATCCTAAAGGGTCCAGGGACCCAAATAATAGGGTCCCTTTAAAGGGTGTTCTAGGGGGATATATAGGGATATGAGGGGACCCTAGAGGGGTATATAGGACCCAAATAATAGGGTTTTAGGGCCCAAATACTATAACATGAATTGTATTTGGGCCGTAAACCCTATCATTTGGGTCCTTGGACCCTTAGGGGATTAAAGAAGGGGCGATCATCTGCGGAACCCTAAACCCTAAACCCTAAACCCTAAACCGTGTGGGGCTCAGGTGTTGTGTCTTCTTCAGCTACCGCACTCCTACTGTTGTGTATAAGAGGAAATTGTCATAAGTCAAGGCTCACATGGGGTTTAGGGCTTAGGGTAGTTCCTGAAATTCGGGTCCCATTTTGCTACCGCTAGATATTAGGTGCCGCAATATACCCTCAGGGTGCGCATAATTCTGGTGACCTAATTTTTTTTTGGGAATTACCCAACCCCATCCTAACCCCTAAGCCAATTGCGCATGTATCACTCGTAAGGCGTGGGTCGCGAGAGAGAATTTGTGGCTACCAATGGAACAGACCGTTTGGCCTCGTGAGAAAGGCTTGACCTAAGTTTACTTACTGGGGGTTAGGAGGGAACATATTATATGAGCTATAGTCTAAACTCCTTCAAGGGGGTTATATAGGGGATTATATAGGGGACTACTATAGGCGTTATAAAAGGGGATACTAGGAGTTTAGATTATAGCTCATACAGTGGTTATATGGGGATTATATCCCTTTTTTCCTTGCTAAACTCCCAGTAAGTTTCCAGGGCGCGGTACCAGGGCTTCGCAGCTCTTGACACTTAAGTCCCTGACGGCTAAACTGATCCCCCTGACCATAATATGAAGAAGTCCAAAACGTCAAAAGCGATGGGCGACGGCATTCGCGGCTATGGTTCTGGAAGGAAGTCCCTCTTCTCCTTAATTTCGTTTGAAACTTTAAGCCGTGAAACACTAAATCCTAAAACCCAAAGCTTTAACCTTAAATTCGACACACATATATATATATATACGTATATCCCTGCAATTAAGCCCTCGCAGGGGTCCCGACCCTAAACCTTACCGGGGCTTAATAGGGAATGCTGCTATACAATCTCTGTGTAGTTAACCCCTGCATAGTATGCTCCCTTATTCCCTACGAACCCCAGCAAGAAACAGCCCTAAAGTAAAGCCTAAACCCTAAACCCTACATCCTAAATCCCGAAACCCTAGACCCTAAATCTCTAAATCCCTAAACCCTAAATCCCTAAACCCTAAATCCCTAAACCCGAAACCCTAGCACGCCCAGGTCTCTGAGGCCTTCAACGGCATGCCGAGATCATCACCGCCGGGACCTCCTCCCGCTGCGCAGGCTGTGTTCGGCTGACTACAGAAGCTTAAAGGGGTTACATAGGGTGAAGGGTTTAGGGGTTTGGGGTTTAGGGTTTAGGGTTTAGGGTTTGGGCTTTAGGGTTTAGGGTTTAGGGGCTAAACCCTTAAAGGGGAGTTATATAGGGGTTATGTAGGGGACTACTATAGGGGTTATTAGGGGGGATACTAGGAGTTTAGAAATTGGTTCACATGACCTTGGGGTTCAGGGTTATAGTCCCCCTTAAGTAGATAGAATGTGGGGTCTATGGGGGTATTATTATAATATACCCAAAGCCATATTGTATCTACTTAAGGGGGAATATAAGGCTCAAGGGTTTAGGGTTTGATTAGGATTTAGGCTTGAGGATGTAGGGTTTAGGGGTTTGGGGTTGTTGTTGGCGTTACATGAGGAGATGTAGGAACGTAAAGGGTTTAGCATTGACGGCTTAGGGTTGAGGGTTTGGGGAGCAGGGTTGATGGCTTCGGATGGCGGGCATTGGCCTAAGGGTTTTGGTTTGAGAGCTTTGCGGTTAGGGTTCAGGGTTTGCTGTGAGGTGACGCTGAGTCAGTCATAATTGTCAGGTCTTAAAGTGGCTTGAGGCGCGTCGTGCTGTGCGACATTCTGCTATGGCCCGGCTGCGGCTGGCCATCGAACGCATTCACTCACCCCATCCTGGCCCAGGTGGACAGATCACCCAGAGATATTCCCTTGAGGGTTTAGGACCTAAGCTCAGCTAGCTCCATCATACTATAGCAGATTATATTGAAATATAGAATAGTATGTTATAACATAGAATAGTACATTGTAAAGAATAGTATACTATGATATACGGTTTAATATCTCCTAAACCCACACCTGAAACTGGTGTCGCTCAGATGCCGCATGAGACCTGCTGGTCCTGACAGCCCCAGGCTTTGAGAGCTCTATACTACAACAAATTAAGATATACGATAATGTACTGTTCTATATTATAACAAATTCTTCTATATTATAATATACCTTTCTATATGATGATGAACTATAATGAACGACAACATATTGCTATACACATATACTATTGTATATAGTTTAGTTTATCATAAAATCCGGCAGTGTATCACTCTAACTCTATAACAGAAGATTTAGGGTTCAGGGTTTAGGGCTTAAGTTTTAGAATTTCGGGTGGAGGTTCCAGCGCACAGCTGCTCACAAACAGAGGTGTCCCTCTCAGGGTTTGGCTTTCACACATTAAGTGGTTGCAGCCTTGATGTTGAAAAGGGGACATGTCGTGGGGTTCATATGTGCCATTGTCTAAACTCCTAGTATCCCCCTTAATAAGCCCTATAGTAGTTCCCTATATTATCCCCTATATAACCCCCCTTTAAGGAGTTTAGACCCTAGACCCTAAACCCTAAATCCT
>CAJNIZ010018125.1:3998-16122 GCA_905231905.1 Symbiodinium pilosum
TACTCTGTGCAAAATGCCCGAATAGATTCATGGCAAGTTGCCGTCTTGCTGCAGCGATAAGACTAGCGAAGATCACATCCAGTAGCTGTGCAGTTATATCTGACCAGATTGCACGAAAAATGGCCAAACACACCACTGTTTGCAGAGACCAGATAAAGCATCGCAGAATCACTGCACGCAGAAAGCGTCCCAGATATGAAACCCAATCGGGAGGCGGGCTTGCTTCCAGTCAGTTGGCACCAGGGGCCCCTTCGGAGGGTAAGAAGCTCAAGGTTGTTTGGCGGAGGGGACCCTTCGCGCTAGCCTTTGGCACCCCATTGGTCCTTGGAGTTGCTGCAGGTGTGCCTGGATTGGGCTTGCTCTCGGCAAGCTGCATCTTTGCAGCAGCAAGCTCGGACTGGAGCTCTTGCATCTGCAACTGCAATGCCGTCAGCTGTGTCACGCTTGCGGTATCAACATCAGCCACTGGCAGCCACTGGGTTGTTTGCACCTGCTGCTGGTGTTACCATTGATGCCAAGATGTTGAGCGCTTGCTTCTGTTGCTCCAACATCTCGCGAACAAGCTGTGAGGACTCCGTTGGGCAGGACGTTTCACTGGTATCAAGCTTTTGCGGCCCGCTCGAGCAAACATTGGCTTTGGGCTGCGCTGCGCCAGACTTGTCCCAGGAACCTAAGAACACCCAACCCTAGATTTAGGGTTTGGCTTTAGGGACTGTACACATGAAGCTTTTGGCTTGCAAAATATACTTGTAGCCCTAAGCCGTAGACACTAAGTTCAGGTTTTGAGGTTTCGAGGGTTCAGGCTTTAGGGTCTAGGGTAGCCCTAATCCCTAAACCCTTACTATACATGTAGCTATACTTGAATTCTGGGTTCCTGCGTAGTCTCAGTCCAGTGGTTCTAACTAATGTTCGGTTTTGTGGGACCCACAAACCATTTAAGTTTCAGTATTTGGCACCTAAAAGACCTCCTAACTTCGGCGCTTGGACACTTAGGATGCCCAAGAGCAAGCGCATTTTCAAGTAACTTTGAATTCTTAAGGTCTTCCATCCTGAACCTTCGACATCCCTCAACACTAAACCCTCAACCTTTAACCCTCAACCTCAAACCCTAAACCCTAAACCCTCAACCCTAAACTCTGACCCCGAAACCCTAAACCCTCAACCCTAAACCCTGAATCCCTTGGAGGGGACCTTGCTCTGGCAACGCGCCTCGGCACCATAGAGGCCCTCACTGAGAGAGTTTAGGGTTCAGGGTGTTTAGGGGGGGTGCAGGGTGGTTGGGCTTAGGGTGCTTGGGTTTAGGGTGTTTGGGTGTTTGGGTTTAGGGTTTAGGGTTTAGGGGGGTTTAGGGTTTAGGGTTTAGGGTGTTTGGGTTTAGGGTGTTTGGGTTTTGGGTTTTGGGTTTAGGGTTTAGGGTTGCAGGGCCTACCTCCAACGGCTAGCACCCACAGTTTGATGGGTTTTGCCTACTAACTAGGTGCAAGTACTCGTCAGCTGTAGGCAATTACAGTCACAAGTAAAGAAGACCTCAAGACCAAAGGTCATTTCAGCTTTTGGTGAACTAAACCCTAAACCCCAGACTCCCAAATGAGTTTGTCCCAAAAATTAGGAATCCCTTCCCCAGGTCAATCCCCCACCCAGTAATGGGTACTGTACCACAAGGGATTATTGAGGCCCTATTAAGTCCATGTTTAGGGGCTATTATTGTAGGGGGGCTTGACCTAATCCTTTCCTACAATATGGACTCCTTGGGACGGACCTTAGACCCTTAACCCTTTGAGATTCCCTCATATTCGTATTTTAGGTACCTAAGGGTTAACCCTTAGTAGGGGTACTAAGTGCCATGTAGAGGATTTTAGTGTTTTGGGGTCTGCATTGGGGTTCCCCCCCTGGGATTTGTTATCCTGGGGCATCCCCGGCTCCTCGTAAGTGTAGTGTAGGGTTTCGGGTGTAGGGCTAGGTTATTGTGGAATCTTTGGGTTTAGGATTTAGGGCTTAGGTTATTGTGGAATCTTTGGGTCTAGGATTTCGGGCTTAGGTTGTTGTGGAATCTTTGGGTCTAGGATTTAGGGCTTAGGTTGTTGTGGAATCTTTGGGTTCAGGCTCTAACGTTTAGTATTGTGGAACTTTTCTGGGTTGCTGTTAAGGAACTTAATTTTAGTTACTATATTGGGGAAACCCTATTATTTACTATATACACCCATTATGGTAACTTAATTTAAGTTCCTTAACAGCAACCCAGTCAATTTTCGGACATGGGCTTCTCAGAGCGCACAGGGAATGAACCGCCTTTGCGGGCCGCGCTTTTTGAACCTCTGCTTGAGAGTATCACATACATAGACTACTGGCGTCAAACCCTGGAACATGGGTAATTATACAATCGGTAATTATATGCAACTATCGGCATTTGGGAGGACTAGCTAGCCCCGAACCCTAAACCCTAAACCCTAAACCAAACCCTATCATCAACCCCCTAAACACCAGATCTTTCTTGCCACGCCTCGTCAGATGCGCCTCCTGCAGATGAAGCGTTTGCGAATCTCGCTGCATCCGCTGAAGGGAAACGCCTTAGGTTGGGTAATTACTGCCCCTCCTCAGTAACAGTTGCATAATACTTATAATATGGGTATATATAGCCCTTTAATAGGACCCCTAATATAGACTGTTACTGGGTGGGGGCAGTACCCAAGCCTTAGGTTTAGTATCTCAGGGTTTAGGGTTGAGGGTTTAGTGGCCCCCGGTACCCTCAACACCCACACATAAGACCTTACGTAGATCCCTTTTAAGTGTACTCGGGGGGCCCTGGTAGGGTTAAGGTGTGATTGGGTTTAGCCTTACAGACCTACACGGATTCTCCCCTCCTGGGCCTTATGGCAGGGCTTTGGGCTTTTTGAGTTGGAGGCTTACTTAGGGTTCCGGATTTGGGGGTTCGGGCGTAGGCGTAGGCGTAGGCGTAGGCCCTTTGAAAGAAAGGTGTTGGAACATCCCTGCTTTGGGGATCCTCATATGAGCTATAGTCTAAACTCCTTAAAGGGGGTTATATAGGGGATTATATAGGGGAGTATTACAGGGCTTATTAAGGGGAATACTAGGAGTTTAGTCTCTGGTGAGCCATTCTGAGGTAGTCTACAGGTGTGTGTAGTGGCGCAACGCCTAAAACCCTAAACCCTAACACTGTTTATGGGCTTAGGGTATAGGGTTGGAATGTGGGCTTCTGAAATTAGAGGTGCCCTAAACCCTAAACCCTAAACCGCATCTTGGGGATCCTGAGAACATGGATTGTAGTGCTTTACGGTCTTAATTGTGCCCTCCTATTTGGGGGTTCCCAAAATTCTGGGTACTTTTTTGGGGGTCCCTATAATGAGGATTCCAGTATTTTAGGGTCTATTCTGAGATCCCCTTACTTATGGAAACTACCATTAAGGGAAGCAACTATATTGGGAGTCCCCTCATTGCCGCCTCGGTGAATGATCGGTAGGTATATCCCTAGCTTTACACCCTAAACCCCTAAACCCTAGACCCTGAACTATCTTTTGGGTTCTTCCAATCGGCCTCCTGGCTCCTCAGTGGGTTCCAGGTACCGTAGATTCTGGGCTCTCAGAATGTGCGGGAGTGTATATAGGATATAGAACAGAACTAGGAGGCCACCCCCCGAAACCCTAAACCCTAGACCGCTATAGCTTGGGATATGTGCATAGGTCATATCTCTATAAATAGACACACACATATTTATGTATGTCTTTACATAGAGTACAGAACTAGGAGGCCACCCCTTAACCTTAAACCCTGAACCGCTTTGGTATAGCACTAGGGGGCCACCATCATGGTTTTGGAGCCCCAGAAGGGGAGATTGAAGTTTGGAAAGGGAGGAGGGTCCAAAGTTTACAAGGAGGTATGAGTTTCTGTTCTTATTTGGTTTCAAAAATTAGGGGTTTGGGGTTTAGAGTTTAGGGTGGGAAAATATGCAAGTATCTACATGTTAAGGCTTCAGGTACCAGAACGTTGAGATTTTGGTAGTTTGTGCCAGAGACCTCCTGATCTGAGTACTTGGAAGCTCCGAGCTTGGTATTTCCCCAAACCCTATATGTCTAAACCCTAGAAAAAACCTTAAGCCGTAAACCCTACCCTAACCTACCAAAACCTACTTTGTTGTAGGTTCCCCATAAATTCCATATTAGGGACTCTAGTAGGACCCTACAAAAAAGGTAGCTTTTGGTAGGTTAAGGTATAAACCCATGCAACGACTCGGCGTGCTAGCCCTAATCAGCAGGAAGACATCTCTGCCGGCCAATGGTCAACATGAATTCGAAGAGCAAGGAAAGGCACACAAGGCCACGGTCAACAGACAAGTGCAGATGCTCTTTAGAAGATGCAAGCGCAACCAACTGTTGATTCCCGTGCAACAGACAGCCAAGCTTCTTAAGGTCTGTGTGACCTAATGATCCCCGCCAAAAGCAGCCACGCATCAAATTCATCCTGGAGTCACATCTGACAAGGGGATGACCACTGTGTGAGGGACAGTTCTGCGCCGATTCATGTGCACTTTGCGAATCCTGTCAGCTTTTGTCCTCTCTTGCAGTCTTTGCCGAGGGGCATTGGTGAGATTTCCCTGCACTGCAAAACGGCCAACAGTTGCAAGAAGTTTCAGCGCACGACAAACCCAGCAAGGCGTTCATCCCATGTGATGCAAGCTGCGGATCCTAGAATACACATGGTAGTTTCCCTGAATAGCGGGAACACAAACACACCCCAATATTACTATGGTCCTTATAATAGGGACACCCAAAAAGGTACCCCATAATTTTGGGAACCCCCGCATATACACTCATCTAAAGGCCACCGGGTCAACAAGTTAACATGAAAACAACTTTGCAAGTCCAACGCCCTCAGCTTCGCTAGGGATTTGTCAAAAAAATGTTAGTTTCTGCTTCTTACAAGCCATGAATGAATGCTAATTTGTTTTTTTTGTGAGAATTCCTTGGCAGGTTCAGCCCATGAATCCTAGACACTGAAGTGCCGAAGGGCCCTGAGGGTCCCCATTCCCCACATTCCCCAATGCCTAGACCTTAGGGCACAATATGAGCCATGTGATGGTATTTGTAGAGCTTAGGATTTAGGATTTAGGGTTTACCCTAAACTTACCATGCCCCTATAAAGGGGTGGGTCCAAGGTGGGTCTTTCTTAGGGAACCTCGGGAAGGAGGAGGAGGGAGAATGGGGGAATGTTGGTACCAACCGCCTTGAACCAGCTTTCCGCCCCAAAGGACATTTCAAAAGCTCGAAACCTTAAACGGTAAACGTTAAAACCCCAAAACGTAAACCCTCAACGTGTTTCAGCCCTAAACCATTTTGAGCCCTGAACCCTGAAAAATGCCCCGCACCTAAGGAGATTGCGCCCAGAGACTCTGGCAGGGATGCGCGGCGCTTCAGGAGCCGACCACGGCCTTCAGGGTTGGGGGAAGGGCTTAGGATGGGTTGGGGGGTTTAGATTGAGAGTAAGAGCCCAAGTACCCAAATGTAAGGTTTAGGATATAGGCTTTAAGGCACTTTGAGATGAAATGATTTCGGATGTATGGCTCAGGGTGCTGGGTTCTATCTTGGTCTCGGTACATGTTTTCATGCGTCATCCGTCCCGGCCTGTACATGTTTTTGCTCATGCTTGATGACACGACAAGGTTTGGTGCTTGCATGTGAAGGCGTTGTTTCAACATGTCATGGGCGAACACTTCGTAAATGCGTGCGATGCGAGGCACCTTTTCACCGCGGACAGTTGCAGGCCTCAAGCGCTGGAGGCTACAAGATTTCAGCAATGGCGGCGTACAATGGTACAAGTGATTTGGAAGACCTCCTCCTTCTAATTCGTAACCGCTTCTGACGCGCAATGCAACATCTGCTTCAACAGACCTTCACGACGTTGACACCTTGATTTGAGAGCTTTAGAAGAGCCCTGGAGATGTCGCACAATGAGCGTATACCTAGAGCCGCCATCTACCCTCTATATACCCTGATTAGGGACCACATACACAATTTTTCAAGGGTGCATGGAGGGTCCTCGTGGAGGTGACTCTGAAGAAGAGGGGTCCCGTTTTGGGGTACTTGTAATTGTATCATGCAGGATTATAGTGTTTTGGGGGGCGTAGGGGCCAGCCTATGCTTTTGGGAAAGTCCCACAAAGCAACGAAATTGGCAGAAAGGCCCCCAGCCAAGAACCAGAAGTGTGTGTTTTTGTAGCTCTTGTGCCAGGTTGTCAAAATTCTGGGTCCTCAATACAACACAATACGAATTGGGTAATTTGCTGGATCTAGTTGTAGTTGTATCCTACTTGTCAAGTACTTCAAGGCCACAACATGGAACCTTACAAAACCCCAAAACTGCAGCCCTGGGCTCTGACAGACTCAGAATTGGTAGCCTCTCAGAAAAGTGCAATATGCGGGGGCTTTGGGTTTAGGGAGGGTCTAGCCTCTGTGGGAAGCTGAACACTTTGGTATCACGTGCACTCGAAACCGTACCGTGTAGCTACTGCACCAATTTCTGGGTTGTTTTTAACGAACTCACGATGAGTTGCCAAACGATGGGCATGTCGTAAGGAAGAGGAGTATGTATAATGGTAACGTCATTTACGGTTTTTACGTTTCAGAAAACCAAATGGAGTATATCCCATATATAACCGCCGTTTCCATTCCATGTCCGATTCGATTTTCCATTCCACCAAAGCCCTTTTCTTACATGCCGAAGTCTAAAGCGTTAAGCCCTACATCCCAAACCAAAACCCTATCGTGTGTCAACCCATTTTTGAAGGACACGCAGTCGGTACAAGCTTTAGAGCTTGATGACTGGGCAGCTCAGTTCAAGTGAATGCGTTTACGGGCTATAGGGTTTACCTCAATCCTAAACCCTGAGAATTCCAAACCAGGGTTCCAAGTTGCGTCGTGGAGATAGGAAATGGCGGACCACAGTATGTAGCCCCGAAAGGGGTAACGAACATTTGTTGAGGATACGAAATGATGCCCAAATTCTTCCATCTACAAATCTATGGTAGAGCAGCCTTACTCCGGATGTGCGCGCACGAGCTGCGATCTACCCAATGGAAGCACAAGAGGGGTCCTTTCACATCACATTTCTCAAGACTCCAAGTATGATTGATTCAGGAGATCTTCCTCACATGAGAGGTATAAAGACCTCTTGGGGGTCTGAGATAGCCCTAAAGCAAGCCTGAACATCCCTCCCTCGCCCTAACCGGAAGGTACCTCTGTGAATTCATTTCCTGCTGGCATCTGCCCTGAACCCCAAAGATTTAGGGTTATGGATTATGACCCAAGGGCCCTTCACCCCAACCCCCCCAGGAAAGACAAGTGTTCAAGCTTCGGGCACGCAGCCCAAGCCCATACCCTCGACCAGCCCAAACAAACCCTAGGGATCCAAATAGCCCAATGTAGGTAGTGTTTACAGACTTTTGGGCCCAATGTAGGTAATATTTGTATACTTGGATCCCTAGGGAAATAAATCTCTTGCGGCATCGGCCGTCGCAGTCATGTCAATGGAAGGTTTATGTGCAGACCTCTTGTGGGTGGATGAGATCTGCCATCGCCTCAAATACCTTAAGCCATAACAATTGGCAATTACAGTGTTCTGGAAATCCCAACCCTGAACCCTGCAGATTTCCTCATCCACACATACTTGCAGGTTCGGGGGAATTATAGCGCAATTTTGATTGTACTTTAAGCCCGGACTTAAGCCAGCTAACTCCACTGATTTGATTGCAGCTGGGCCGTGAGAGCCAGTTCTGTTGAGCCCTGAGCCTTAAACCTTAGACCCTAAACGTTATAGTTACCCTGAACCCTTCATATCCCATGGCATCCTAGCATCAGCAATGGGCACTTGGCAAGGGAGGTACGCCTCCAACACCTTGTACTCGCTAGGGGGCCCCTTCGCCCCTTCCTTCAAACAAAAAATGCCAGCCCCAAGAGACCAAATACCTGGATTGAAGGGCTTCAGGTAACGAAAGCCAGTGAGATCATGGTGCTCGGGGCCTCAGAACTCTAAACCCTCAACCCTAACCGAGTGGCCACACAAATCCTTGATCTGCCGTCCGATGCTAGGCTTCGGTCTTGGACGTCCTGGCCTTACTCAGACGGTTTAGGGTCTAGGGTTTAGTTAGAATTGGGGGCAGTTGGAGGTTCAGGGCAAAAGGGCGGAGACTTGATCTTTTCTTGTTTTAGGGCTTGTGATCTTGTGACCATGCATCATGTGGCGTTTCCAGGAATTACAAATCCCCTGTGGGGGGGGGTCCCTGCAATAAGGGCTAGATAGCATATTTGCGTTTATTTTGGGCCCACAATTGATGGACACTTCCATGTAGTCCTTAGTGAAGTTCTGTGGCCTGATGAAACCAAGAGCCTAGAGCCTGGACCGGATCCGAAAGCCTGCACCCCTACATAAGCCCCTCTGTTTCAAGTGAACCTACCCTCAACACCTAAACCCTAAACCCTGTAGGGGGTATGCTGGCGGAGCTGCCTGAACATCCTGCCCCAGGTGTTGGCTGATGCCCTTGTTTGCTCCGGGTGATTCAAGACTGCAAGCCGGAATAGACGTATAGTCCCCCTAAAGTAGATAGAAGAGGGGATAGCTTGTAATAGTGGAAAAGAAAATGGAAAACTACTATTTAGGGTTTAGGGTTTAGGGTATAGTCCCCCTTGAGTAGATAGAATATGGGGTATATGGGGATTTCTTATTATAACATACCCAAAACCATATTCTATCTACCTAAGGGGACTATAGCTCTACATGTTCAGCCGATTGCTCGGTTCCCTTTGGCCCAGCACTTCGCTTAGTACATGTGAAGCTGAACTGGTGTCATGTACTGGCGCGGTTTGTTTCGCTGAGGCGCTTGAGCCGCTGTTGTCCAGATTGACCGCAGGCCTGATTCGCTTCATACTAAAGACACTTGAGATGGATTCTTCAAGTCAAGTATGTCGATGAACTCCGGGAGGGGTTCTCGCATCTCACTCCGAAGCTGTCCTTCCCCGACTTCAAGACGGAACCTACTGAGGAGCAAGACACTGCCGCTGAAGTCCAGCGCGCATAAGATAGGAGGAGAATCGGAGAAGTGACTTCAGTGTCGGGCCGTTCGAGGCTTGACATTGCATACCATGTCAATTGCTTGAGCTTTATGGCAGTTTGCTGCCTCAAGCAAACATTGGCGTTGGGTCCCTCCTTATAAACGAGCGTGTACCCAAGACACAAAGAAGTCCAATTCGTCCGGTTGTCTAGTGGTCATCTTAGAAGCCATATGGGGGGTTCCCTAAATTAGGAGTACCATTTTGGGGGTCCCCACAGCAAGGACTATAGTATTTCAGGAGGTCCATATTGGGATCCGCTATTAGGGAAACTGCTATATGAAGAGGCAGACTGTTAGGTTGACATGGGGTTCTTTTTGGTAATCTACTAAACCCAGACCCATGATTAATAAACCCCCTCCCCCTAATAAGGAGTATACTATGATCTAGGATGGTTTAAGGTTTAGGGTTTAGGATTCCCCTTTCAAGATCCGCGCAAGCCACTCCTCAAATGACACATTCTGCCAAGCATTGCCGGTCATAGTGAGTAAAACATGCCTACCCTCGACCTTCAGATGAAAAGCATCTCTTAGACTAGGATGTTCTATTTGCTTGTCTATTTGATTCTCCGTTCTTGGAGTAGTGTGCTTGAACAGCCTCGATATCACCCCGTGATAACCCATTAATGAGTACTTAAGCTTTTACAACGCTCATAAGCTCTTGAGGTCCTCGAAGACAAGCCGCGTAATATGAAGGTATAGGATTTAGGATTTAGGTCGTATGGGGGTGTATATAGGGGTATGTAGGGTTTGCTGCTTATTGTGGATGGAACTCTCTACACCCTAAACCCTAAGCCCTAAACCCTAAACTCTAAACCCTAAACTCTCTACTAGGGGTTGGTCAGTGGTCACTGTCCCGCTAAGGAGGACGTTCCCGAGGATTCAGGCTCCCCAACCGATGCGGCGGAGAAGGACCTCATGGAACAGGCGCTTGGGGGCCTTGCTGGGGATAAAGCTGCGCATGTATACGCAGTGTCCATTTGGGTACCCTTTAAAGGGGGTTATAGGGTTATATAGAGGTTACATAGGGATATTACGGTGTAGGGTTGAGGGTTTGCGGGTTTCCCTTGTGAATTAGGGGTACGTTTTTGGGGGTCCCCATAATAAGGACTATAGTATTTTAGGGTCTATATTGGGGTCCCCCTATGAGGGAAACTACTATATATATATATGCTACCCCCCCCCATTGACCAAGGTTTTCTGGATGAATTCCTTGTTTAATTCCAGCTTTGAATACTGGAATTCTAGTTTTGGAGGTTCCAATTAGGAATTAAAAAGCAATCTAGAGATCCTGGCATTCCAGTTTGAAGGTGGCTTTGCTTTATATAAATTCTTTCTCAAAACCAATTAGGGATTCAAGCGAGTTCCTTTTCCAATTTTCTCAGAAAGCAAAGGGTAATCTTGGAATCCTGGAATTCTAGTTTTGGAGGTGGCTTGGCTCCAGCTAAATTCCTTTAAAATCCAATTAGGAATTACAAAGGAATCTTGTAATCTTGGACTTCTGGTTTTGAAGCTGGTGTTGCTTTTTACATATATTCCTTTTTAAAATACAAATACAATTCAGAATCAAAGAGACATCTTGGGATACTGGAATTCTAGTTTGGGAGGTGGCTTTGCTTATAATGAGCTCCCTTTAGATTCCAATTAGGATTTAAAGAGGAATCTTTAAATCTGGTTTTGGATGTGGCTTTGCTTTATATAAATTCCTTGTAAAATCCAATTAGGAATCAAGGAAGAGATCTTGGAATGATGGAAGTCTGGTTTTGGAGATGGGGTTGTTCCAGCTAAGTTCGTTCTGAAATCCGATTAGGAATTAGAGGGAAATCTTTTTGACGTTGGAATGCTGGTTTTGGAGGTAGCTTTGCTCCAGCTAAATTCCTTTTCAAAATCCAAGTGAGAGTGAACAGAAATCCTGGGATTATGGAATTCTAGTTTTGGAGGTGGCCTGGCTTTACATATTATGTTTGTTTAAAATAGAAAGCAGAAGCGAATTTTGGAAGTGTGGAGTTCTAGTTTTGGAGGTGACATTTTGGTATGTTTTACTTCCCTTTAAAAACTTCTAAGAAAGTAGAAGGGAATCTTGAAATCCTGAAATTCGTGTTTTGGAGGTGGCTTGGCTTCAGCTAAAATCCTTTAAAATGCAATTAGGAATTAATCTTGTAATTTTGGAATTCTTGCTTTGGAGGTGGCTTGGTTCTATATACATTCCTTTTAAATCCAATTAGGAATTAAAGAGGAATCTTGTAATCTTGGAATTCTTGCCCTGGAGGTGGCTTGGCTCTATATACATTCCTTTTAAATCAACTTAGGAATTAAAGAGGAATCTTGGAATCCTGGAACTCTTGTTTTGGAGGTGGCTGTGCTTGATATAGCGGCTGCATCTTGGGTAAAGGTTGCCTCTTGGGTAGGGGTTGCCTTTAAGTTGGAGTCTTCAGGGTCTAGGTGTTGGTTATCAAGAGTTGTTCAGGACAACTTTTTCCTACGACTGAATCAAAAAAGTGGAACAACGAAATGATGGTTTTGGAACATGTGAGCCTAGAGCCTGAGATTCGTCAACACCAAGAATTCGTTGAAAAGAGTTGTGAAGGACAACTTTCCAACCATTTTCAACCAACAATCGTAAGAACAAATCGTACTGGACAACTTTTCCCAACGCACACTCAGGAGATTCTTTCGAAAACCATTAATTCGTGGAAAACATTGGCCAGGCCAATGTTTTCCATGAATTTCTATGAGAAAACAATGGAAAACATTGGCCAGGCCAATTGTTTCCATGAATTCATTGAATTTCATAGATTCCTGGCTGGTCCCAGAAAATTCTCTGGAAAACCACGAATTCATGGAAAACATTGGCTAGGCCAATGTTTTCCATGAATTTCCTGAGAAAGCAATGGAAAACATTGGCCAGGCCAATGTTTTCCATGAATTCATTGAATTTCATAGATTCCTGGCGGGTCCCAGGAGATTCTCTGGAAAACCACAAATTCATGGAAAACATTGGCCAGGCCAA
>CAJNIZ010018125.1:24961-49217 GCA_905231905.1 Symbiodinium pilosum
TTAGGGTTTAGGGTTCAGCATTAAGTTAGATCATGGAGATAATGTAGTAGTACTTATGGCTTTTTGTATAGCTCCTTGTAAACCCTGGAACCTATAGCCTAGATACCAAACCTGATCATTCCAAGGGTTTGTGTAAGTGGGTTTGGGTTTTCATACTGTTTATGGAGGAAATCTTGCACCACTTAGAGCCCCTAAAATATTGTAATTCCTAGGACTTTTGGGACTTCAGGTGGTGTAGGATTTCGTCCATCAACAGTATGAGCTATAGTCAAAACTCCTTAACAGGGGCTTTATGGGGGATTCATAAGGGGAGTACCATATGGCTCAGTAAGGGGGATACTAGGAGTCTAGACTGTGGCAAATATGGGTTCGAGGTAGCTAAAGGTAAGCGTATAAGTGGAGGCATCACATGATGTAGGCTGCAATTAGTAACTGGTGGATATCTTACTTATAACCCCAAACACCTAAACCCAAATAGGATTTAGGATTGAGAGAGGCTTTGGGTTCAAGTGGTCTCAACGGCCTTCAAACGCGCGGTTTCTCAAAAAGGGAGCTCCTAAGGCACCTCAGCTACATCTGGGGGCCATAGGAGAAATCCACGTCGGGTACTGCACAAAGATTATGTTTGAGACGTTCTCAGGTATGAGCCCTTCATCCTGTTGGGTTTAGGGTTTACTTGGAGGGTCAGGGGGACTTAGTAAGTAGGTTAATAATGGGGATAAGTAGGGTTACTATATGGGTTATAGGGCTTAGTAACCTACTTACTAAGTCCCCTTGACCCTCCAAGTAGGGGCTGTATTCCGAGTCTCGCAAGATGTCCTTCAAAGCTTAAACCCATATCCTACATGCAGATCTCTAAACTTGCCAGGGCCCTGTGGGTTTAGGGTTTAGGGTTGCCTGGGACCTTGGGGTTACCGATGGGTTAAGGATCCCACTTATGAAATCTTAAATAGCCATGGGTTGTTAAGTGGATAAACTGCAAGGTTCTCAGATCAGGCTTCCAGACTCAGGATTAAGTTTTGAGGGGTTAGGGTTCAGATCTGAGTTTCCCAGATTTATCACATACCAACATCCTAAATGCTAGTACCCGTAATCCATTCCCACATCCTCTGCTTGAAGGAAGGTTGCTGATACTTCAGGGGAAGGTTTAATCAAAAGGGAGGGCTGAAACGTAGTTCATGAAATAACCGCGAGGAATGTCTCCAAAGAACCCACCCAAGCGAATGCGCAACCCTAAGAAGGCCCTAAACCCTAAACCATTATTGTTCATTTAATTATGGCCTTATGGGGTTCTGTTTCAGCCTGAGGGCGGGTACAATCTCAAGTGAATGCTGGCTAGGATCCAGCAAGAAGTTTACGTTGTGGTGAAAGAGCTGGTGCTACGATTTGTACTGCGTATCTTGCTTGGCCTCAAATACCTTAAATCTTCAAATTAATGGGGGGTTTCGTATCAGCAGGTCATAATTACAGGACTTTAGTCTTAACAGAAATGATGAAAAGATTAACACCTCCATGAGGCTTACCCGCCTGGCTAAATTTGTGTGAATGCAGTCATCATGTGGTGTCCTCGAAGATGATGAAATGTTGAAGATAGTCACCTCCTCCAAAAAATTAACCCCTCCACTCGGCAAGTACTGGATACTCTCACTATACTACCATCATATATTGGAAACGTTCGGGTGGGGAGTGTATCATTCGGGAGAGGTGATTACCTTTCAGCGCACCAAAGTTTAACACCAAGCTTCACAACATGAAGTGTTTGAATTCCACCAGCACAAAACCCTGAACACTAACCTCTTGGAATATGGTGCCAAAGGATATTTTACTTCGTAAGCTATACGACGCATCCTATAAGGGACCCTCATCTCAAGAAACGCCCAGATAAACTTTTGCGTATCTCAGTAGCTAAGGTGCAACACGTGCAGAAAAGTCCGAGACTTAGTTTCAGCTTTTTTAGATGCCACGCGTGGCCACGGGATTTTGGGTTGGACCCCTGTAGGCTGTGGGTGTACCGATGAATTTAAGGAGACTACAAAGAAGGATCCCCAAACCCTAAAGGGTTGGGGGAACAAAATACGGTTTAGGGTTTAGGGTTGGGGGTAAAGCCCAAATCCTGAACAACTAGAGGTACAACTCAGGAAGCTCCGTGGGCCCCCCTGACATGGATCAACCAGCTAGCGATTAATTAATGGGTTCTCCTGCCTCTCCTCAATGGGGATCAGGTTTCTAGGAGTGTCTAGGAGACAGGAAGTGAAAGCGGGGGTTTAGGGTTTCGGGTGGCTTTCTAGGTAGGCAAAGCTGAAGACATAAGCAGATAATGCTTCTAGACGGTTTTAAGCACAACTGTTGATAACACCTAGTTTGGGGTGTTGAGTAAAACCTTTTCCCTTTTGGGCCCTCAAGTTCTGTATAAGCCCAGCTACACTCAAAAGCGGGGACCTTATTATTCCCAGGTTTCTGGGCAGCCTAGCAGTGTTGCGTGGTTTACCTACCTAGTCAGGGTTTAGGGCTCATGGTTTCTGGGTTTAGGGTCTACGTTGAGTTAAGCTACACGTCCCTAATGTAGCTTATGCTGAGGGTCCATGTACCCAATAATTTTGTGCTTGGGGTTTTGATACCAGTAACTGTAGCACAGGTATTGGGGAAGTATATGACAATTGAGTGGCTGGGTCCTTAGGGTGAGCCCTATATCAAAGACTTTAAGTTTGTACCCTTAAGGTTTGTACCCCTAGGTTTTGGGTCCCAAGTACCCTTACTGAGGGCCATAATCCATGGTTTAGGGACCCAAACCCAAGGGTACAAACCCTTAGGGTACAAAGGAAAACTCCCTGACGATAGCTATCGTACTTCTACACAAGTGGTCTACAACCTCGACCCTAAGCCCTCAACCCTACACCTTAACATTTTGGGTTCTCATATTCTTTCTGGACTGGAGTCCCAAGG
Organism: Symbiodinium pilosum; assembly: GCA_905231905.1. Taxonomy (NCBI): domain Eukaryota; class Dinophyceae; order Suessiales; family Symbiodiniaceae; genus Symbiodinium; species Symbiodinium pilosum. The sequence goes on from CAJNIZ010018125.1 coordinate 27,905, forward strand.
AACCTTACACCCTGCGGTTTGGGGTCTAGGGTTCCTGGTTTAGGGTTTACAGTTTGGGGTTTCAGTTTGGGGGCTTAGAGTTGAGGTTTTAGGTTTTAGGGTTGCGGGTTTAGAGTCAAGAGTTTAGGTTTTTATGTTGCGCTCACTTTTGCCCAGAGACTCTCTTTGATGAGTTTCGGCCGCTGCTTAAAGAGTTTCGGCCTATTGTTTCACAACACCCTAAACCATGAACTCCTAAACCCTAAACCCCAAACCCTACACTGTTTTGGATTTGGGCCCTTAACAGAAGTGGCAGACCATGCCCGTTTCCCCTAAACCCTGAACTGTAGGAGGACCCCCCACCCTGTAATAGTGGTATCATAGGAATATAGGAGGACCCTAATGTAGTCCTTCTTATCCCATATCCTAAACCCCTAAACCCTAAACCCCTAAACCCTAAACCCCAGGGCATCCCCAGGGCCCTCAGTACCATGGGAGCCTTATTGAGGACGCCCATCTTTTAATTTTCGAGAGGCTCTTTTGTTAGGTGAAGTGGCGCCATACACCCCTAAACCCTACACCCTAAACCCAAACCCTAAACCCTACACCCTAAACCCTACACCCTAAACCCAAACCCTAAACCCTACTAGAATGAGTGCAACTTTAGGGTTTACTTTGGGTCCTTCCCCCTCCCAGTAACCGTCCTTAGAGGAGCCTTATTAAGGGGGTTCTTATAACTCCTCTAACCCATTGTGGTAGCAGTTACTGTATGGGGGAATGACCCAAGGTTTACTGTTTAGGGAACAGCAACCTGAAGCCGTTGACTTGTTTTGGATTGGAGATTTTTTCGTTAGGGTTTAGGGTTTAGGGTTCATGCTAGGGACCTCCAAAACAATCTGTAATCCGCACATGTCCCTCAGGGCCCCTCCACATTGAGAACTCCCATTTCACGATTTCGCATGTTTAGGGTACAGGGTCTTCAAGTGGCTGCACTTGCTACCCGTTTTCTACTGTTGATGGAGGAAATCTTGCACCACCTTAAGTCCCTAAAGTCCGAGGAATTGCGTTAGTTTAGGGCCCCTAGGTGGTGCAAGATTTCATCCAGCAGCAGTAGTGCATTTGTTTGCGAGCAACTGGGCTTACTACAGTGACCTTACCCGATCTCACTCCAAATGTACTATAGTCTAAACTCCTTAAAGGGGGTTAACTAGGGCATTTTCAGGGAATTACTATAGGGCTTATTAAGGGGGATACTAGGAGTTTAGACTATAGCTCAAATGGTAGCTTCGTTTGAAAAATTGCAAATTGACTTACCTTGGTTCTGAAATTATGTGATCCATGGTCTAAACTCCTCGTATCCCCCTCAATAACCCCTATGATATCCCGTATAACCCACTTTTAAGGATATAGCTCATGTCCTGGCCCATAATACTGCAGTTCCAGGTGGGGACTGGTACTCGCACCAGAGGAGCGGTTACTTTGGGGTCCCTGCCTCTTTGAGGAGGAGGCGGGATGTAGAATGGGGTCCCAATAACAGAGGGAGATTCGATGGAACACTTACAAAATAAAGTAGAAACTGAGTTGCCATTTGCCATCCTCATGAGTAGCCCACCGAGACAGTCCAAGATACTAAGTCCCCGAAAGGACTGTTAAGAGTATTTCTTGGAGTCTTCAAGAGGATTGTCCTGTAGTTCCTGATGTTTGGCGAGTAATCGGTTTGTGGGCACAGGGGCTGGTGGATTACGGGTTTATGTTTTAGAGGTTCTGGGTTTAGGCTTCAGACCTTTCAAAGTTCAGCTTGTGCTGGAGGCCAACTCGATGTCGTAGCAGAGCGAGGGTAAACTGGGCTGCTGTTGAGGAACCTGAACTACGCTATGACCCCAAACCCTAAACCAAACCCCAAAGCGTGTGGCATATACCATAATGTGGGTACGTGTCAAAACAGTATGGTGTCCTCACTTTGGCAACTTGATCAAGATCCCTTAACAACGGCCAAGTGTGCCCCAAAGCCCTCGGACCTCTGGCAGCCTCTCCACCAGGCCATTCGCACTGTTGATCTCAAAAACCTTGCATGACCTTACTATACTATGGTACTACAACTCCCAAGGTACAAGGTACTTAATTTTTAGTATTCGCGGTAGTATGAATAAGTAGCTGTTATTATCAATACTGGTATCATCTGACTTAGTATCATTCTTACCGTTATTGTTAGCATTATCATTGTTTTCATTTTCGGCGGGTGACAGAGACTTGTCGAGGTTCGCCCTAAACCCTAAACCCAAACCCTAAACCCTAAACCCAAACCCAAACCCCCTAAACCCTAAACCCTATTAATGAGTATCGCGGCAAGTCAGACCCCACAGACGGACAGCTTACGGCTCAGGGTTCATGGTGGGGGTTTCTTGGGCTTAGGTTAAGCCAATCCCCCTATAGACATAGCTCCTTATAGGGCGTTACTATACCTACAATAGTCCCTTGTGGTACCCATTACTGGGTGGAGGATTGACCCAATGGGGGGGGCAGCAAGCGAGCGTGAAAGAAGCCGTAGCCTAGCCAGTCGGGAGAGAGGCTCGGGCTCTAGCGAGATCCCGCACAGAGAGGCCGACCAGCACACAGAGAAAGCCATGACCGAGGCGAGCGATGTTTAGACCCTTCGGGGCTGCATGAGTTGCCTGAGGGACTGTCGGCAACAGAGTTCCGAGCTCTGTGGCTTGGCATCCTGGACCTCATCACCGAATCTCAGGCTGCAAGGATCAGGAGCGTCATGGATAACAATCAGGATGATCCAGAACTGCTGAGGTTGATCGCTGACAGGATTGCAGTGCGGGAACGGGCTATGGCGTGGCAATTAACCCACCGCGAGACAGCTCTCGCCATCGTTGGACTTCGGCTTGCACTTACCAGGGTCTAAGCCTCAAACCCTAAACTTTGTGTTTAGGTTTTAAGGTGGAGCCTTGAGGGTTGAGAGCTTTAGATGCATGCCCACCGTATGGCGGACGTGCTTGCTTTGAGAATAAATTCCAGGCTCCCAATGTAGACCCCTGATTAATAAACCCCCTCCCCTTAATAGGGATTATAAAAAGGATTCTGATATTAAGGCCCTTAAAAGGAGGGGGTTTATTAATCATTTGTCTACACTACCCTGGAGGCTCCTAGGACTACTCAGGGCTTTCTGCGTTTGGGTTTTGGGGGCTGAGGTTCGGGATCCCATTGCGAAGGTCGGAGAGCCTAGGGTTGACTCTGACTGGACCTCCACCCAGTAATAGTGACTATAAGGGTTCATGGTGATTATGTTGGGGACGTTTTCTTATATCCCCATTATACCCGTAGTACAGGGTGGGGGTCCACCTAAGATAACCAAGGGATTGCAATAGTACTCCCTCCAAAGGTACCACCCCTAGGGTTTAAGGAGCTAATGTGGACCATATAGGGCTTAACAAGGCCTAATAGGGTTCTAAACCCTGGGTGGGTACCTTTGGGGGGGGTACTATTGTAATCCCTCAATAACGTGAACGTTTAACAGCCTAAGCCAACGCGGGTTCAACCTCGAAGGGTCTCCCTTGAGGCTTTCCCGCTAGACTAGAATCACCCTCCGGGTTTAAGGTGGGCTTAGGGCCTCAGATTTGAAAGGAGCATAGGGCATATGAGCTATAGTCTGAATTCCTTAAAGGGGGTTATGTAGGGGATTATATAGGGCAGCTTTATAGGGCTTATTAAGGGGGATACTAGGATCTTAAGCAAGGCAATGGCTCAGATTTGGAGCCAGCATACGGTATATAAGGTGATGGAAGACTGGCTCCATCCACAATAGTGAGTACTATTACCATTACTATCGCGATGAATATCCTTCCACTGCCATTACTGCTAGTCTGGAGACTGGACTTTGTCTTGCCTGCAGATTGCTTCGGTACTTTCAGGTTCTACACACGAATGGTTTTGGGCTGGACTGCGATCAATGCAACGCTGCTGCTGCTCGAGTCCACCTCTTCTGTGCAGGGTATTGCTTTCTGGCAAGAAACTTTCTGGAGCGGCAACTTTGTTTCTGCCACCTGGAGTTTTCGCTTCATATGTTCAAACACATTGGACTGCGCTGGACAAGGAATCTACAAACTTTGACATCTGTGGTTCTCTCACCTGCAGCATTCCTCTGTGATATGTCAGAAGACTTTGTGGGTATCTGCGCGAGAATTTCGCGTCGTGTAGCGGCACGGACTTGGGGACAGCGAACGTACGCTCTTCCGTGCTTGTCCAGAGTTTGTGCAGCAGGGTTTGTAGCTGCTTGCTGGAACTTAGGTTACTGTTCTTCTTCAATCTGAAATTCCCTGTAAACCTTTGGAAATAGAACCAGCCACACTTGACAATATTCCTGCCAGCCATGAATGCTTGATCCATGTTCCCAGCAGGCCTAGATAGATTAGTGTCATGGTCAATAGGTCATGGAGCTCAAGGTAGGGCTTAGGAAGCCTAAGCCTTGAATGATTCTAAATCCCAAGCCCATCGATTTAGGGTTCATGGTTTAAGGTATACTTGTGGGCACTTGACCCTGCAGGGGCACCCACGCAAGGATATGCTGAATGGGAATTTATATAAGGCATTCTTCATAGAATTCGTTCCCAGAATCCCTGTAAGAAATCCTGCCTGAACCAAAGGGGGTTACAAAGTTTAGAGTCACGACTAGGTTTTACGGCTGGGAGCTCGAAAGCCCCTTGAGCACTGTATAGGTAATGGCCCTATGTCCCCTATATCCTGCACCCGAAGCCCTAAGCCCCATGTGCTTCTGCACAGGTCTTTCGTGCCTGGTGCCCCCACCGGCGTGGAGCACGAAATCTGAAGCCTACAGGGTTGAAGCTTAGGGCTTAGGGTTAGGGTTGATAAGGGCTTGGAGTTTTTTTGGATTTTGGGCGTGCAATATCAGTGAAAGGTTTAGAACCTGGGGGTGACAACGGTTTATGCCCTAGGGCGTCAACTTAGGGTGCATGCCACACTTGCGTTTGGGATGTTTTTCCTCACATAGCTGACATAGCTACACCTTAAGCCCTCAGCCCTAAACCCTTAATCTACCACCCCAGTATATCTTTCAGAGCGTCTTAGCACCGAAAACCAACAATGCCTGAAGTCCCTTGCGAAGCCAGATAGAGGTTGTAAGGTTAAGGGTTCTAGTGGTTTAGCGTTTAGGGAATTCGGCGTTTAGGGTTGAAGGGTTTTAGGGGTTTGGGGGTTTAGGCTTGTTGGTTTAGGATTCACCAAAACAGGGGTCCCCCTGATACTGAAAATCCTGACACGTAGATATGGCGTTTCGCATCTCAGAACAGAGTTGATTGGCTCAACTTCGTGGACGTCGCTATATGAGTCCTTAAAGGGGGACTATATAAGGTTTAGGGTTTCGGGCTTATATCCCTAAAAGGGAGGCGATATAGGGGATTATATAGGGGACTTTGATAGGGCTTCGGAGGGATACGAGGAACTCTTGGCCACGAAAGCCAAGGCCTCGGCCCTCTCCCCTTCCACCTCGCTTTTTCACCCGGCATTCCATGACTCCAGGCCACACGGCGCACCCTTCACAGCCGATGTTGTTTGCCGATACAACCAATCGCAGTCTGAAATCTGAAACTACTGAGCGACAAGGTAAGGAAAACCCATGTCATAAGCTGGTAATCTCCTACAGCCTCATATACGGCTATGGCTATAGATGTATTATAGTTACCTTGCCAAGCGCTAAACACGGTTCAGGGCTCAGAGTTGAGGGTTTGGGGATTACTTTGCGCAGGCGGCCGTCCACGCTGGCAACAATCACAGTGCCTTGGTCTGCTGTTTGGTTTTGTATAATCCCAGTTTCCATTTATTTGTTGATGCTCTGTTCCAAAAGATGCACCGTATATAGCTCATACCTTCAGTCCTGCTCCTACAACTTGACTTCAGTACCTGACGCAAGATTTTCCAAGGCGGCTACCCCGCCATAACATTACCAGCTTCGTATTTCTCACATCATCAGGGCTGTTAACCTCAGTGATCCTTGCTAACCCCCACTCACCCTGCATCCTAAACACTTTTGAGCCCGTTTATACCTAGGAAGGGTACGATGGATCTGAAACGCTGCGCGGTTTTGCGAGCCCTAAACCCTAAATCCGAAAATGACGGGGTACGCTATGAGACCCTAGGGATATGTGGGGTTGCAAGCACATGACAGGGGCTTGTGAACACATGGGTTCAGGCGCCTGTGATTGTACGGTTGATACTCAGAATCCTCCCTGGCTCGCAGTATGATATCCACTCGACTTTGCGCACACCGGAGGAAAGCTTGAACCACATACGCTGCCACGCAGCTACATGAAAACTCCTACAATTGATGTTGCGGGATAGTACTGCCGAGGTAGAAGGTAGTTAGGGTCGTGCAGGACTTCTAGTATCCGCTGCATTGGCTACTCTGGAAACTTCTACTGCAAGCCGAAATCAGCTAGCAAAGACTCTAATCATCGTTACGCTGAAGCCCGCAAGTCCCTATAACCCTAACACCACATCCCAAAACGTATGGACCAGTAGAAATGGCACCTAACCCCCAAACCATACACCCCCAAAGCCTAGACCACATTTGACTCAAAGCTGCGATCTGCTTGAAACCCTACGCCTTACTTGGAGGGCCAAGGGCACTTAGTAAAAAGAAATATCTATGGCCCTATCAGGTGTAATTGCCCTGGCTATCCCATTATTAGCGTAATTGCTCGGTCCCCGAATTCTCCCGGAAAAGCCTAGATTGTAAGCCTTTCTTGGCTGAGGATCGGCGCCTCATCGCCAGAGGCCCAGTTTGCTTCAACGGACGCTCCCGTATTGGGGATTCATCGCAACTGGCCCCTAAAGCCTAGACCGCCTAAGGTCCCTTCGAACGTGTAATAGCGGCATTTAGGGTTTGGGTTTCAGGGTTTGGAGACACCGGGGGCCATAACCGGGTAATATGTGTTTGCATTAGGAAGTATTTGTCCGGATCGTTTGATGAACTTTCAGGCTTTTCGTTGGGAGTTTGTGAAAGAATAAGCTAAGGGGATATAGGGAATATATTGGGTTATATTGGGATAATGGAAAAGAAAATGGAAACTACTGTAATATGTAGGGGGAATAAGATGGTTCGCGGGCTGGAGGAACTTGCTCAGGGGGCGCGGGTTCGGTGTTAGGGACTCGCGGTGGTGTCGGTAGAGGCCGCTGGGCCAGGGTTTTGCTCTCCCACACACGGTTTTTCTCCGGCCCGGTCGTGTACATCGTCCACACCGGCGGCTCAGAGGGCATTAGACTTGGTGCTCCGTTCCCTCAGCATCACTGTTCCAGTTGGCTTTTACCTGCTGATGGAGGTCGCAGGCAGTATCACAACCCAGCAGCTCCGCAAGGAGGAGAAGAAATGCAGCCACGCGCCAGTGCAAGGCCGCACTGCGGACAAGGCATGCCAACATGCTTGGCAAAAGGGGTGGAGATGGGAGCCACCCTTTGCTGTTTGCGCCGCCCCGCAACTCTTCGCGGCTGCCGTCAGGGCCTTAAAGAGTGAGAATACAGAGGCAGAGCTGCCTCCAAAGGACTCACAACATTGCCCTGAACCGTGCGGGGTTTAGGTCCTAGGGTAGGGTTCCTAATGGTAAGGCGAGCTACGCGAGCTACTGTCAAGACTAGCCTTAACGGTGGACATGGTTCCCTATCGCGGTTTAGTATAGTCCCTCATATGAGCTATAGTCTAAACTCCTTAAAGGGGGGATATATAGGGGGTTATATAGGGGACTACTATAGGGGTTATTAAGGGGGATACTAGGAGTTTAGACAGTAGCTCATATAGTCCCTACAGTAATAAGGAACCCCAGTCCATCAGTTGTCTGTGGAAATATTGACAGTAGCTCTAATATTGAGATACAGTACGAAGGGGAGCCTGGGGCATCCTCATAACAGCATTTAGGGTTTGGAGACAAGGGTTTAGGGGTTCAGGGGTTTAGGGTTTAGGGATTTAGGCTTCAGGGTCGGGGGAATCCTCATAACAGCATTTAGGGTTTGGAGATAAGGGTTTAGGGGTTCAGGGGTTTAGGGTTTAGGGACTTAGGCTTCAGGGTTATTTATAAAGAACTTAGCACCCCTCAAAAGGGAAAATGGTTTATTCAACACCCCTGAAGATGAACAGGCAACGCCCCGCACACGAGGAACCATGCTGACTTCCAGGGCCACAAGTATCTGGGGGGCTTAGGATTCAGGGTTTAGCATTTAGGGTTTAGGGTTTAGGACTACGGGTTAGGGTTTAGAGTTTAGGGGTATATAGGGGTTTAATAATGTTTCAGACTTTCAGATTGCATCCAGATGATATGCAGTTGTAGGTGCCAAGAGTTGAGCTGCAAAAACTCCAGGGGCACCACCAAGAAAGAGGAAACGACCACGATCTCGACTTATACTCGGATGCCTTAAAGCCTAGATCATGAAAGTTTACCGAGACGCATTCAGGCCCCAAACCCTCTTCAAGGCGCCATAGGCCTAGGCCAAAACCCTAAACCTTAAATCCCTAAACCCTAATCCCTAAATCCCTAACCTAAATCCCAAACCCCTAAACCCTAAACCCTTACACCGCATCCAGCGTCCCAGGTCATCCAGTACAGGACAGGGCTGCCCAACAAATGCTTCATGGGAGCAAATCATGCGCGCATGATACCCGATATTATATAGGGTTTAGGGTTTAGGGTATATCTTAGGTCCCCAGACCTCCAACCCTAAACCCTAAATCGCATATACCCCCAACCCCTGAACCCTAAACCCAAGACCGCGCATACTCCAACCCCTTAGCCCTCAAACATAAGCTCCGAGGACTACAACCTGAACCCTCGAACTCTATATCCAATATCTTAGACCTTAAACCAATAGCATCAACTCTCTATATCCTAACCGTAAGGGTTTAAGGATTTAGCGGTTTTGGGCCTTGGGGTTTTGACATTTCGGGGTTATAATAGCGATAAGTATGGTTCTCAGTCCAGTGAATATACGAGTTGTTAGACTTGTACTGTAACTTGTACGTATAGCTATGTCACTACGGCGCCCCTCCTTGCATATCCCAAAACTCTATTCCGATTAACCCAAGAGTAGAAGCTGACAACGTTTCTCCCTGCTCCATGGACTGCGCTGTGAACTGTCCTACATTAACCCCTTCCAATCCTTATGAGCCTGAGTATATCATGCCCCAAACCCTATGCTATCTAGACAGGTCCCAACCACACCACCGTTTGGGGTCAAGGGCTAAGCCCTAAACCCCAAACCGTCCTCCCCTTCATTCCAACCCTGAATAGTGTTCAGAGTTTGAAATGCAGCGTTTAGGGTTTAGGCTTTAGGGTGAAGGGTTTAGGGCCTTGGAGATCCACAGCACTGATGCCAGGTGAGGGATCCTCCCTTAGGATTGAGGATTTAGGGGGTAAAATGGCTTAGGGCTTAGGAATTAAGATTTGGGGAGGCATGCCATTGGAAGGCCATCATGCCCACAGAGTCTATAGTTTGCTGTGCTGTATTCTGAGTGGCTGAAGTGCTAACGCCGGACTTTGAACCTAAACCCTCAACGCCAAACTAATCCCCTCCCCGAATTATGACCCCCGCACCCTATGAATGATGAAAGATCGGACTTCGTCAAGTCGAGGGACTCTTCAGCGGACAAGGACGCTTTACACTTTTTAGGCACTGGGTCTGCTTATGCACCCTAAGCCTTGTGTAAGCTTCATGAGAAGTTAGAAGCAAGGTCATAATTCCCTGAATTCAGCTTAGAATTGCGGTTATCCCGCCTAGAAGCCCAATAGAACCGCCCATGAGCCTCCAAGTAAACCCTAAATCTTACACCCTAAGCCCTAAACGCTAAACCCTAAGCCCTAAACTCCAAGGACTTTAGGAGGGACCCCTAATAGGGACCCTTGTAGCTTATGGAGGTTAATATGGGGACTACCTAGGGATATAGGGAATTTATACTGACTATACAAAGGTTATATATGGTAATGGGATTAAGGGTCTCTATTAGGGGTCCCTCCTAAAGTCCCTAATAAACCCTAAATCTAAACCTTGAAGGAGTGTCGGTCCCCTGTGCTGCGGCGGCATATGTCATCGCGCTCCAGCTCTTCGACACAAACAGTCAACGGTGATTTCATGCAAGAAACGGTATCGTTGGCCCCCGACCCTAGGGAGACATAGGGACCCCTCAATCCTCTGAATAATCCCCTACGACCCCCTTTACGGACTGTAGATTGCAGCTCACATGCAGTGCCCCGAAAAGGGGCCTAAGTCGTTTTGGTGGATATTCGAGGGATGCAGGGGTAGCCTTCCTTCTGTGGCACAGCCACATGCGGTTTAGGGTTTAGGTTTGTGGACACCTTAATCCCTAAACCCTAAAGCCCTAAACATGCCAGGCACTACTTCATCCTCCCGCCTTATATACAAGTTGCCAAATGCCTGATAATGAATGTTCCCAACATAGTATAGTATACCAGAACGGATTAGTAGTCGGGTATTTCACATCATGTCTACGGGATTTGGAGGGATATGATTAACCCAAAGCCTAAAGCCTTCACAAGCCGTGGAGCAGTTTAGGGTTTAGGGGTCTGGGGGTTTAGAGTTTGAAAACAAAAACGGCCAAGTGGATGTAGGCGTGCAGCGGGGCCCTTCTCTGCTGCTGCAGAGACTTTTTGCTGGGCTATGAAGACATGAAGGAAGCCCTGAACAAGCCCGAAATTCAGGATGGCATTTTTGCAGTCCACCCTGCGGTGTGGCAGCCTCTGGGGTGGCAGCAACTGCAGCAGGCCATGCAGCAGACTATCCCTTCCTTCATGAAAAAGCCCAAGCAGGTGCAGCTGCAGGACCGCTTGGCAGAGGTGCACATTCTGCAGCAGCCAGACGTGCCGCAGGAGGCAGCTGACTTGGCAAGCAGAGCCCTGCAGATCCCTTCTGCGCCGAAATAATTTGACAGCCTCCTATGCAGTCTGACTGGGGCGTAAGGCAGAGTGGAGGAGTGAAAGCCGACACTATCATACGGGGTTCTACAGGGATCCACCCAGTAGCGTTCAGGGTTTGGCATCTAGGGATTCTGAACTTTAGCAGTCCTTTACATGTGTATTCCTGCTCATATGTAAAAAGGCTGCATTACTATATGAGATCCATAATTCCCAGGAACAAGGTACTTGGGGTCATGCCAGATTGTTAGCATCCGCTGCTAGGCTTCTAGGCAGCGGATGGAGAAAATCTTGAATCACTTAGTGTCGCCGAAGAATTTGAAACGCTTGATATTAAAGATTCAGCATGACCGTTAGTACCTTAGTATTATGGTACTATAGTATTCAAAGGTCATGCATGTCAGCCGAAATGCCATACTCAGGACCCTATAGGTCGATGCAAGTTTTCCTGAGGGTCCAAAAATGCAATCCAAAGGGACTTTAATGGGAACCCTCACACAGGTAACTCGCATGATATTCCTACTATATTCTTGAGACCTGCCGGCCTGGGTTCCCATTAAACTCCTTGTTTAATCTGAATGGTTTTTGACAACTGGCACCCTGTTATTGGAATCCAAAACCCAAAACCCAAAACCTTAAACCTTACTCCTTGTTGGGGCACTTGGCCTCTTAGGGTTATCAAGGCAAGTGGCCTTGTGCTAGGGCTTAGGATTTAGGGTTTAGGGCTTAGGATTTAGGGTTTAGGGTTTAGGTTTTCGGATTAAGGGTTTAGGGTCTGAAGATCGTAGCGCAGAGGTAGATGGAACACTTCTCCCCAGACACCCGCAAAAGGTTTAGGACTTTGGGGTTAGGGTTTAGGGCTTTGGGCAAATACTCTAAAACCTACATCCTGAGGCAATATGTTGGAGACCGCAGGTCCCTAAGTGACGCAAGACTTCCTCCATAAAAGCAAGCTGGAAAATTATCCCCACCAACACTGCCCCCACGCAGTAACAGTTGGATGATAATCATCGTATTGAGCCCATAATTTTATCCATATTATAGACTGTTACTGGGTGGGGGCAGTACCCAAACCCTATACCCCTAACAACCTGGTAAGCCAAAAAAACTGCAAACTCCCAATGTATCCGAGGTTGACAGCGTGAGCCCGGGCTTTGTTTGGTAGCATGTTTGGGAGTTTCTCAAAAGTAGGGATACCCATAGGGTTTTGGGTTTTGGGAGTTTCCCCAAATTAGGGGTACCATGTTGGGGTCCCCATAATAAGGAGTGTAGTATTTTGGGTCTGTATTGGGGTTCTCCTTTTTGAGGGTTTCTGGGCTGATAGAGAAGGTCGCGTGCTTTTGGGCGTGGCATGAAGTGCAGTCCGTAAGCAGTTGGTACTGAGTATGCACTCCGAGTCTCATTCAAAGAATAGATGCCAGGTAATGTAAACCCCAAACCCTAAACCCTAAATAGTAGTTTCCATTTTCTTTTCCATTATCCCTATATAACCCCAATATAACCCCTATATAACCTCAATATACTATAGTAGTTTCCATTTTCTTTTCCATTATCCCTATATAACCCCAATATAACGCTAATATTCTATCTACTTAAGGATGGTTTAGACCACCATATCACCCCATGGCAGGCAGGGTAGCGTGTCAAGACGTGTTATTTGTCGGGGTAGGTTCAGGCCGTTTAGGGTGTAGGATGTAGGTTCTAAGGTTTAGGGGTTTAGGTTGCAAGGGTTAGGGCTGACCGATTTCAATGAGGGTACAGGTGTTAAGGTTGCTGGTCTACCGAAATAAGGCTCAAAAGAATTAAATTCGCTCGGATCCTCGAGGGTTTGCTTTGGGGCCTGTAGTTCCAAAGACGTTGGTACTTCGTAGAGATTATCCCTCTAGAATCCGGATACGGACCCCAAGAGTCCCATTCCAAACGTATATAGCCCTGGACTCTCATGGGCATTCCTGTTTAACGAAACTGCCACATAAGTTGTATTCAATTTTGGGAATGCCGTAGCCCTCATTATAGAGTATAAGGTTATATTATATCCTCCTTGTGAGTATAGGACTTCAGAACCCCAAACCCTAAACTGCATGTATGTACGGAATACAATCCTACTTGGTCCAACCACCAAGAAGAACGCGCTGCTCTCATCGACTTCGTGTAGTCCTCCTCAGGAGGGTGGCCTGCCTTTTAGGGCAGCTTAGGTCCCTTTAAAGGGGATTTAGGGTTTATATAGGGGTTATATCAGGTTATATAGGGATGTATAGGGATTTGCGGTTTAGGGTTCTGGGAAAGAATCCTGTCACATGGGGCCCCCACAAAAAAAAAAGAAAAAAGAAAAAAACTATCCTAAATCGTCCTCTACTGGACTGTAGGCTCAAGGAGTTGAGGGTCTAGCCCAAAACCTTAAACTCTAAACCCTAAACTCTAAACCCTAAACCCTTAACAGCTCCGGGTTCGGGGCTTTAGGTTCCAGGGCTCTACTACACTTAAGTAGATATGGGGTATGTGTTGATCATCGTGTTCGCTGAGTGTAGCTGGGGTGCCCTTAGCAGCATCCGAGAGAAAAGATATTGGGTGTCCGACTTAAATATCAGAAGTACCAAGAACCCCATAAACCCTCAAACCGCAAGCCCGAAACCAAAAAAACCCAATCGCCACCAAACACTCTGAGGTCCTAACCATGGGCCCTGACTTGGGCTCAAAGAGCTTTTTAAGGTATATCCAAAGGTACACAAGCCCATAGCCCCAACCTGAAATACCCTAGGCCCTAAACCCTAAACCCGAAACCGTAACCCTAAACCCCCAGGCCTAAACCCTAAGATACCCTAAACCCGGCTGTGGGGGTCAGGCTTGCCAGGCTAGAAGGTTTAGGGTTTAGGGTTAGGGTTTGATATTCTTACCTGAACCCCGAAAATGGGTAACCTTGGCATTAAATCCCTGCAAAAAATCCTGAAGGCTGGTATTCAACATATGTTTGGGGGGTTCATGCGCCCTACCTCAACCCTAGACCCTGACTTTTGGGGCTTGTGTAATACGAATCCTCCTAGCCCATGGATCAAGGTTTAGGATTTTTTGGTTCAGGTTTGGCCCAAGCCCTAAACCCGAAGCCCTGAACTCTAGTTTAGTGTTTAGACTTTAGGCCTTAAGGTCCCCAAAACCAAGGTCCCCAACGTGAAGCCCGAAACCCAAAGCTCAGGAGCATCATCCCCCTGAAAAACATTCTGGGCTTCAGCGTCGAGGCTTCAACTCCGGACACGACGTTTGTTTACTGGTTCGTAGTAAAAAAATAAGGGAATGTAATCCCTATATAATGCCTATATAGGATAGGGTATTCCCATTTTCCCTACTAACAACCCGTGAGTTTGCGGACGCATTTACACACAGCTTACCGGGTCATTCGTAACCTTTCCAATGAAAATGTGTTGCTATTTGATCAAGAGGGCCCCAATGTGCGGCCTGGTTAGGCTTTAGGTCACGCTCGCCCGGTTGTAGGGTTTAGGGCTTATAGGGTTTAGGATTTAGGGTTTAACCTCCAGGCAAGGCGTTGTACGCAATGTGTTGGTATCCGTAGCTTTTCTAGGTTGTAAGGTTATTCTAGATATTTGAAGGGTCAAGGGGGTCTAGGTAAGTAGACTCTCTGAGGGTCCAAGTACCCAACAGTTGAGTACTACGAAGGATTTGGGTGATAGTAGTTGTAGTTCAGGTTTTGGGGAGTATGTGAATGTAGAGTGTTTGGGAAGTATATGAATGTAGAGTGTTTGACTGTTAGAAACTTATAGCCCAAACAAGCCACATAGTGACTCCAGCTATCCCCACCTAAACCCTCAAGTATGAACAAATGCAAACGGTACCAGCCGAAAGTTTTTTTAAAAAAGAAAACCTGCACAAAAGTTGCTGAAAACTCCAGAGTTTGACCCTATGGGGTTTGTTATTTGCCTAGACCCTCCAATGTACTTCCTTTTCGGGTTTGGTATGTTTTTTTTGGTTAGGTGCTACATTGGAGGGTCTAGGTAGGGTTTCTGTACAACTCGTATAAATTGTTAGGATTTGGGGTTGAGGCCTCTCATTTGTGGAGTCATGATTCGGCCTATGCGTGTTTTAAACGGGGATATTCTAGTATTAGTCCGAAATGCAGAGTACACCTATTTCCTTTTGGCGGTTATAGTTTTGACTAAAAAGATATACTTCTAAACCCTAATCCCTAAGCCCAACCTTAACCATGTGGCTGAGAGTCTTACTTGGTTCAACCGCCAAGAAAATTGCTAATTGAGTTGTCGGGTTTCAGGTTTTAGGGTTTAGGGTTATAGGGTTTAGGGTATTGGGGGGTTCGGGGCTAAACCTGTACCCTAAAACCTAAGCCCAAAGTTAGGGAAACATCGGCAACCAGCATGGTGACACGTTAGGTAAACTCTAAAGCCTTGTGGTTCAGGAACCGTTTCAGGCTTATGAGGCGAAAGGTTTTGGAGGGGAGTTAGGTGGTTTACCGTGGTTGTACGTAGGGTTTATCGGGCTTACTATGTTTATAGGATTTAGCGGGTTCAGGTTTGTGGGGTTCTAGGTTTAGGCTTAAACCGTGTAATCGCTTAGGCCCCAAACCCTAAGCCCTAACCTCTTAAACCCTACACTCTAAAACGCAAAAAACCCTAAAACCCTCAAACCCCAAAGCCCCTAAAACCCTTCGGGCTTGCAGTGGCCAGGAGAACTTTGCGCTGCAGCGAGCCATGCTGGCCCGCCTTTTTTCCCAGGCTCTGGGCACAGTTCCTAAACCGGTAATATTCCTAAACCGGTAATATTTGGGTTATATCCTGCCTATAGGGGTTATATAGGGGATACATAACCATACAAACCCCATAAGCCCTATAAACCCTATAAACCCTGTGAGCCCTAAACGCCTTAGATCCAGGTCCAGGGTGTTGGCCTTTTGGAGTTTCAGGTTTGGGTGCTTTTTAGATTTGAGTTTGAGAGGTTGAGGGTTTGGATCTTTTTGGGGGTTTAGGGCTTGGGTGCTAAGAGTATATGGATTAGGATTGCAGGTTTCAGTTTTGTTGTGTTGCTTTTCAGGTTCGGGGCCTAGTTTGAAGGGGGAGTTGGGCGGTTTAGATGTACAGACCTCGTCACGTGATGTACGCGGACGGAGTATAGAGGATGCATAGGGCGCACATGGGATAAGTTCTTCTGGGATCTGTTTTTAGGACATGCGTTTTGAGGCGCTTGTGAGGCTTCAAATGACAGGACGTCGATTTCTGAGAGTCCTGGTTGATGCGGCCTGTGATTTCAGGATGCTTGGAAAGGACACCTAATGTCAACAACTCACAGAAAGCAGCAGCCGCTGTCTTCGCTAATCCTCACACCATCCACGATCTATAGACTACAGTGGGGGGAGGAAATCTTGCACCCCTTAGTTAGTAGTCGCTGCCGAACCCTGTTCAGGGTTCCGGGTTTAGGTTTGTGGGATCAGGGGTGTAGGGCTTAATTTAGGGGCTTCAGGTTTTGGGGTAGGTTATCTGCCCTAATGATATCTTCCTGATGTTAAAACCACCCCACCCTCCTAGGATTACCACTGTGGTATTTTATTTTATCATGAGTGGGGGTTTTTAATCTTGGAGGGAGCGGATTATTTGAATCTGAGCAAACTACAGTGACCTCACTCTCCTCGCAACTTCAGATTCGGAAACTCATATAAGACGCGGCAAGTAGAATAATTACTGCGCATTAACCCCTCATCCCCAAACCGTAGCAAACCTGGAACATTACGCTCCTAAACCCTGAGCCCTAAACCCTAAGCCCTGAACCCTGAACTTTTTGTTTGAGATTCCCAGTCCACACTTTCACGGGATAGAGGCCGAGCTGTAGACACCCTAACCTTCAAACCCTAATTACCCTCGATCCCCGCATGAGCTATAGTCTAAACTCCGTAAAGGGTGGTTATATAGGCGATTATATTGGGGAGTATTATAGGGTGTTTTAAGGGAGATACTAGGAGTTTAGACTATGGCTCACATACTGCTATCTAGAGAAAATTGTCTTCGTCAACACCAGATGATATCCTAAAGTCCCTTATCGCCGGATAGTTTGTCTTGTATAGATAACGCTCGTGCTTCGGAATTTGCCTTCAGGTGCTCTTAATCTGCAGTCTGACATAGTTGCTATAGCACTCATGTCTTGTCTTATGAAAGTTTCCCAAATCTACCCCTACCTGGACCCCAAAAGTAGGTAGAATTAGAGCCCAAGACCCTAAAAAGTAGCCCAAAAGGCTGTTACTCTACATAATTTTGGGGCTTCACTCTTCACGTATTCCATAAACCGAAAGACCCTTAGCCGCTGAGATTTGCTGCCGCCCTCTCTCGGAAAGCTCGCTGAGCGTCAAAGTGCTCAGCAATGCAGGACTGGGCAAGGCCAGCAGGGTTTCATGCGGTTTTGGGGTTATGTAGGAAAATGGAAAAGAGAATGGGAAGGACTATATAGGGTTTGGGGCATTATGGGGGAATGGAAGAGGGTTCATGGTTTAGGGCTTTGATTGGGGATTTCAGAGTTACAGGGTATGAGGCGTGGGTTTTCCGTCCAAGTATGTACCCGTCTCTCTCTGGGACCTACCAGGCTTGCAACATGAGCATCAGCGGCCCTGCGTTTTTCGAAACAACAGCAGCGGGGCCAGCATCATGAGCATCAGCTGCCCTGCCTGTCTCAAACCAACAGCAGAGGGGCCAGCATCATGAGACATGAGCATCAGCGGCCCTGCGTTTCTCAAACCAACAGCAACGGGGCCAGCATCATGAGACATGAGCATCAGCAGCCCTGCGTTTCTCAAACCAACAGCAGCCGGGCCAGCATCATGAGCATCTGCGGCCCTTCGTCATGAGCATCAACAGGCCGCGTTTCTCAAACCAGCGGCAGCAGGGCCAGTATCATGAGCATCAGCGGCCCTGCGTTTCAGAAACTGCCCTGCGTTTCCCAAACAACAAGCAGCGGGACCAGCATCATGAGCATCAGCGGCCCTGCGTTTCTCAAACCAACAGCAGCAGGGCCAGCATCATGAGCATCAGCGGCCCTGCGTTTGAGAAACTGCCCTGCGTTTCTCAAACCAACAGCAGCGGGGCCAGCATCATGAGCATCAGCAGCCCTGCGTTTCTCGCAGAGGGGCCAGCATCATGAGCATCAGCGGCCCTGCGTCTTGAGCATCAACGGGCTTGCGTTTCTCAAGCCAGCAGCAGCAGGGCCAGCATCATGAGCATATGCGGCCCTTTGTTTGAGAAACTGCCCTGCGTTTCTCCAACCAACAGCAGAGGGGCCAGCATCATGAGCATCACCGGCCCTGCGTTTCTCAAACCAACAGCAGCGGAGCCAGCATCATGAGCATCAGCAGCCCTGCATTTCTCAAACCAACAGCAACGGGGCCAGCATCATGAGCATCTGCGGCCCTGCGTTTCTCAAACCAACAGCAGCGGGGCCGGCATCATGAGCATCAGCGGCCCCGTGTTTCTCAAACCAACAGCAGCGGGGCCAGCATCATGAGCATCAGGGGCCCTGCGTTTCTCAAAGCAACAGCAGCGGGGCCAGCATCATGAGCATCAGCGGCCCTGCGTTTCTCAAAGCAACAGCAGCGGGGCCAGCATCATGAGCATCAGCGGCCCTGCGTTTCTCAAACCAACAGCAGCGGGGCCAGCATCATGAGCATCAGCGGCCCTGCGTTTCTCAAAGCAACACCTGCAGCGCCAGCATCGTCAGCATCAGCTGCCCTGCCATTCTCAAACCAGCAGCAGCGTGGCCGCCATCATGAGCATCAGCGCAGCTGCGTCTCTCAAAGCATCTCAAAGCAACATTTTAGGGGCCAGCATCATGAGTATCAGCGGCCCTGCGTTTCTCAAACCAACAGCGGCGGGGCCAGCTTCATGAGCATCAGCGGCCATGCGTTGCTCAAACCAACAGCAGCGGGGCCAGCATAATGAGCATCAGCGCCCATGCGTTTCCCAAAGCAACACCTGCGGGGCCAGCATCATGAGCATCAGTGGCAGCGCAGGCTCACCGCCAGTAGGGTTTCCATCAGGTCGAGGGGGATAGTCGCATCCATTTTGATCTACAGAACACAAGCGGAATTCCAAGTCCCCCTTGATCAGAGAAACTGGGCTTGTGGGCTTGGACAGAAAAGCGAACGTGCGCGCACACCATTACAAATGTCTTGTGTGGTGGCGTGCACGGAACGTATCCAGCGTAAACTTACGGGTTCTTAGTAGGGAACGCGGGTTCATAATCCCTTTATAATCCCAATAGAATATTTTCACATATTCCCCACTAAGACCCTATCGGAATGTATCTTATAGGGATAACAAAGGGATTATATTTCCCATACTCCCCACTAATCAACAGAAACTAAATCGTATGCCCAGGTGTATTCTACCTAACTCCTAAACCCAAACTCCAAACAGTAAGCGCAAGACCCTGACTGCTAAACCCTAAACCCTAAAACTTATGGCCAGGTGTATTTGGGCGCCATGTCCGTAAAGCAGCGGGTCAGAGCCCGAAGAAGACGGGTTTAGGGTCTAGGAGCCTTCCTTGAAGTTTGGGTTTCTGTGGTCTCCTTAGGAAATATGTTTCATTTGTATATTATATTATAGCCCTAAAGAATGATCAAAAAAGTATTTTCATTCTAGGTCTAAGCAGACTGCAGGTGTAGGGTTTAGAGTTTGGGGTTTAGGTGTTGTTTAGGGTGAAAACTCCTCAAATGGGGTTGCATAAGGGATTAGAAAGGGGAAGATTCTGAGGCTTATTAAGGGGGATACTAGGAGTTTAGACTATAGCTCCTATGGAAATAAGTCGGGGGTATATAGGGATAAGTAGAGGTTGTATAGGAATATCCAGGTTTAGATATGAATATGTGAGCAGCCGCACTTATTTACGTAAGAGAGTAGAAGGCTAGGCGCGTTGATATGTTTGCATTTGGGGTCAGTGTTCCTCTGGGAAGTAGATAGGGGTCGTGGATTGAACGAGATAGGCCACAGTTTCCTCTGCAATATGAGCCCGTAAATATTCCAACATGGCAAACAGCGTCAGGGGATTCTGTCAAGGTACAATACCAGATTAAATATATACGGCGAACGAGACGAGGGGCGGTGGATTGAACATGCCGCAGAAGGCCGGGTATTGAATAAAAGCCGCTGCTCATATATGTGTTATACATGAATATATGAGGGTTATATAGGAAGAAATAAGGGGCTCTGTAGAAGTGTACAGGGGTTATACAGGAATGTACAGGGAAATGGAAAAGAAAATGGCAACTACTGCATGTTTTAAGGATTTGGCCTGGCCGGGGTGTTTCGCTGGTTGAGACGGTTTAGGGCCCAGATATTACGGATTTAGGGCTCAGCACGCAGTGATTTAGGCTTAGGCCTTTTTAGTTAGGGTTCGGATCCTAAACCCTAACCCTAAACCCCAAATCTTGGAGTTTGCGGTGGAGGGAAGGTTGTGTGTAGGATTTAAGCTCGCGCTCATAAGGGAAGGCCTCGCAAGACATTGCATAGTGCAGGTACAGACATGAGCTGTAATCTGAATTCTTAGTATCCCCCTTCATCATGGAGAATCAAATGAAAAAGAAAATGGAAAATGAAATGGAAACTGGGATTCTCTAGGGGATTAGAGGGGTTATAGTCTAAACTCCTAATATCCCCCTTAATAAGCCGTAGAATCGTCCCCTATATACTCCGCTGTGAAGGAGTTTAGACTTCCACATGAACCTTAAGACTTGAAGAGAGGCTGCGGAAGGCTCCTGGACGTAGAGGTGTTCGCATTGATGATGCAAATCCATAAGGGCCATAGTGTAAACTCCTTGAAGGGGGGTTATATAGGGGATTGGCGGACTTATATTAAGTTTTAGACTACAGCTTGTATTCAATTAGGGGTTGCCAATCGCGTTAAGAAGTGCCCGCTTGTTGAAGGGCTTTTACTTGGAGAAGGGATGCCATCTTGCAGATTTCAAGTGTGCGAGCAGCAGCAAGATTGGCAAAGTCCTGGAGGCGATGGACGAGTCAACATTTAGGGTTTAGGGTTTAGGATTTAGGGTTTAAGGTTTAGGGTTTAGGGCTTCGGGTTTGCGACTGTGCCAGTAGACAAGCATAAGAAGCAAAGCTGATAGTGATTGGCGCTCTTGAGCCTGCAGCCCTCGCATGTGAAAGGGAATCATACCCCTATACTAACCCAGACCCATGATTAATAAACCCCCTCCCCCTAATAGGGATTATAATAGGGATCCATATATTTATGCCCTTAAAAGGAGGGGGTTTATTAATCATGGGTCTACATTACCCCCTACAGGCTCTTTCTTGATTTGACTTAGTTAACCCTATCTAAGCCTCATGAAGGGAGAACCCTGGGGGGAAGTGTTCAGGGTTTTAAGTTGCAGGGTTTAGGGTTTA
>CAJNIZ010018125.1:49759-66452 GCA_905231905.1 Symbiodinium pilosum
CAAATGAGCTATAGTCTAAATTCCATGAAGGGAGTTATAGGGGACTATATTGGGGACTATTATAGGGTTATTACGGGGGATACTCGGAGTTTTGACTAGATCCCAAATGTTGAGCTCCAAGACTTAGCTGGACCAGAACACGAAAGTAGGGAAAAAGTGGCCCTTAAGCCCGTAAAAAGTTGTAAAAATGGTTATTCCACATACCTTGAGGGTGTTCCAATACCCTATAAGCCCTGGATTCTAAACTCGTGTCAGAGAACAAATAGATGCCTCGGGTAAGGTGCTGCCGCTGCACGCCGATCCCGCTTGCAACTTTGAAGAGGACAAGGCCTTTTGGGGGGGGGGGCTTGAACTTAGCGTTTGCGGTTTATTGAGGCTATATAGGGTGCTGCAAAATTTCCTCCATCCACAGTCCCACCCCACCAAAACTAGCTGCCCCCCTTTTGGTTCACCCTTTCTTAGGCTTGCTTCGGGCTACTCACAGCTGATCAAGGACGAAAAGGTAATATAGGGGGTGGGTTCAAAGAATCCATGATTGCTACAAGACAGTGGCAATTCTATAGTTGTATTTACATATACACGCATTTTCTTGCTGGAGCTTAAGGGAGAGTGGGGGAGTGAGTGGATCCCCATAATAATCCTTATCTAATCTATTTATATATATATATATCCCTACAACGGTACTTACATTCACTCCCCACTACCCCTTAAGCACCACTAGGTTATACCTAGAGTATCCAACGTACTGATAAAGCAGGGCTTTGTACCTAATCTTGTTGGTGTCTTACCTCCTTGCCAGCGTTCAAGGTTGCTCCAGGTAGTGATGCGATTTAAGGTTCAGGGTGTGGGCTATAGGGTTTGGGGGATAGGGTCCCTGAACCCTAAACTCTTAGGATTTGGGGTTTAAGGGAATAGCGTAAACAGCAGCAAAGGGAGCAAGGATGGATTGTCGTACGTATGCCCAAAACCGATTTTGGTTCCCCCAACGCCTAGAACAGGTACCTATAGCTGCTATAGCTATCGACTGACTCTCTTAATGGTAAAGGTTGGTGTAACTTGTTAATTCAAAGCAAGGTGTTCCTACACCCAAAGGGTCCATGTACCTATTTAGTATATACTCTAGGGCTAAAGGGGTTCCTACACAGGTACTTTGGGGTCCAAGTATATCCCATTCAGGTACATGGACCGTTCGGGACAGGGCATACCCTAAACCCCTTAAACCCTAAACCCCACGAAACCGTTTGTCTCATGGTCTGTGGGCTGAATCAAGGCTCTTGGTTTTGGGGTCTGAGCGAAGGCTCCGGGAGAGAGAGCAGCTCAATGGCTATCAGGGCTTCGTGATTTCGAGGTTAGGCTGAGCATTCTTAATCTTATTAAAGTATTATAAGTATTACTCATTCGTGTTATTCTTATTGAAGTATTATAAGTATTACGACTATTGCATAGTGTTATTCTTGATATTGTTACTGTTGTTACTACTGTGCTTTTGTGTGGGTGTAGAGGCCGCGCCCTAAACCCTAAACCCGCTTTGCGGCAGGTTGGCTAGGGCTCAGGGTGACTCGAGACATGAGGGTCCAGATCCCTCGATGCTTTGGAATTGCTTCATTTTGTGATTTCGGGGTGTAGGGTTTAGGGGTTTATGGGTTTTGGGTTTGGGGTTTAGCAGGTTCAGGGTTCAGAGCACCCCCCCCCATAGATGAAGAAGATTTACAGTACATTTCAGTGCCACTAGAAAACAACAGAGGCCGGAACCCTAAGACCCTAAACCCTTAAACCCTAAAACCTTAAACCCTAAGACACTAAACCCTAAAACCTTATGCCCCACCACCCAAGACCCTAAAGTCCAGGTGCTCGAATTGCGACGCTGGCTTGGTAATGTGGCCCTTTTCTTCAGCGAGTCAGCCGACAAGGCGAGACCACAGGGTTTGGGGTTTAGGGTTATAGGGCTTAGGGCTTAGGGTTATATTGTTTTAGGGTCGGTTTAGGGCTTAGGGTTTGGGTTATGGGGTTATAGGGTTTATAGGGTTTAGGGTTATAAGGTTTAGGCTTAATGGAGAATCAAAAGGAAAAGAACATGGAAAATGAAATGGAAACTGGGATCATATGGGGGTTGTGGGACTATGGGGTTGAGGTGATATGGTTTAGGGTTATAAGGTTCAGCTTTATAGGGGGGTTTTAGGGCTGAGGGTTAAGGGTTGAGGGTCATAGGGTTACAGGGTGTTAGGGTTTCAGGTTTTAGGCTTATTCATAGTCAGAACTGGATTTCGTTTTATAAGGAGACCTTAGTTGCCTCAAGCGCTATGATAAGGATCTTATAACTTAACTGTTTCATTC
The DNA here is from genome assembly GCA_905231905.1 of Symbiodinium pilosum. Classification (NCBI taxonomy): domain Eukaryota; class Dinophyceae; order Suessiales; family Symbiodiniaceae; genus Symbiodinium; species Symbiodinium pilosum. The sequence goes on from CAJNIZ010018125.1 coordinate 52,094, forward strand.
TCATTTCAGGGGTTGGGGTACCTGAAATCCGCTTACTGCTTTTTGAACATTCCGGTGATATACAAGGGATTACAGAGACTTTGGGTGACCATCAGGGGACAGACAGCCCACCTCTGCCCAACGAAGGCACGGCTTCAAAACAGCGCTGCCGACAGTTGTAGCAAAAGCTACAGTGAGAGCAGTCGTGAGAGCATTAGTTTGGGCCCCACGCGCCAGTAGTGATAACCGGACAGTACATTGTACTTGTGTTAGGGCCCTCACATATTATGGGTGGGAGCCTAACCTTAGTGATGCCAGTGGTATTTTCTGACCCCTGAACGGACCAGATACTCCCAGGGAGCTTGTTAGATGAGTCTACATGTTACATGAACTCCTAAGAAGGGCCCCGCATATGTTCACCTACATTTGCTGTATCTGTACAGTCGCCGATGTCATAGTCAACAGCCAAACCTTGCATGAATCCTGAACCCTGAGCCCCAAGCTCAAAGAATAGTCCCGCTTGTAGTAGGTGCTGTGACAGCTAGGGCTCATACAGTGGCAACCATGACAAAGAAGACGACGAAGATCCCGCGTTAGGGTTTACGGAATAGTTTTCGGTTGGCTACACCCTGAACCCTAAACCCCAACGTAAACCCTAAGCCCTAAAACCCTTGAACCACTAGGCCCCTAAACCCAAAAAGCCCGAAACCCTCAAACCCCAAGCCCCTAAACACCTAAACCCCAAACAATAGCACCCAACTCGAGGCTCCAGTCTCCATGAGTCGGGTTTAGGGTTCCTGTGGTTTATGGTTCCTGGGGTTTAGGGTTTAGGGGAACCCCTCCAGGCAGGCAATATCCTGTGGTATCTACTGGGTGGATGGCACTACTGCTTCGTCTAGTGCTTCGTAATATCAACATCTAAACCCTAGACCCAAAACCCTAAACCCAAACCCTGTATTTCGCAATACCTTAGGTGGACGCCCCACCCAGTAATAATGACTTGTATTCCTTTTCTTGTGTGGGTGGGTCCACCTCAATTGCACAGGATAGTTTCCCAGAATAGGGGGACCCCCACATAGACCTAAAAACGCTTCAATGCCCTAAACCCTAAACCCTGACAGTGCCCCAAATCTTGGGAAACGCCCTACAGAGTCCAGGGATCATCACGGCCCTTGCTGGAGCTTTGGCGCTGCGAAAGAGGCCGGTCTTGGAGAAACGCCTGAGCTCATTCTCAGATACTAAGGGGTTTAGGTTTACCAGGGGTTCGGGGCATGGGTTGAGTAATACACCCGTCCTGATACTGAAGCCCGCCCCTTTACAACGAATATTTCCTTGTGAAATATTCATGATTATGGAGTGTGGGTTTTCATTGTAAGGGGGAGGCAGTGAACCTTGACAAGCTCCGAATAGTATTTCCTTCCAGGCCATGTAGTACATATTCGGTGTGTGCATTTACATATATATATATACACACACGCATATACATATATATATATATACATATACACACGCACGCTATATGCGCACATGCTTGTCAGTTTTCTTGGGTCAACGCTACGTCTGCTTCTCAGTTTTCTTCGGTCAATGCTACGTAAAGACAGTATCCTATGCTTCCAGCCTGCCTCCATGCCCCAACCCAAGTAGCACAATCCCTGGATTTAGGGCGTTTGAGTGCTTATTACTTATGTTTCTGGGGAGTTAAGGACCCTGAGCCTTGAAGCGTTTGCAAACAAGGAGCTAGTGTTACCTTTTATACTGCCCCTGCTGAGGAACGAATGGGAAATCCTTAACAGAAATCACTTCCTCGCGATAACAACTTCCACCCCCCCATCGTAAATTCCCCGGAAGATGTAATGGTACCATATTGTGGTATTGTTAGGGGGCGGGGACTATGTCGTATGAACACATAAGGCCATCATATTAGCTTATGACGCTGTTGCTTGGTAGGGGCGATATCCAAGCAGTACGTTTTACCCCTGAACCCGAAAGCTCCACGTTCTGAATCATCAATCCCAAGAAATGCAAATTCATTGCAGAACTTCATTTATCCTGGTATGGGATTTGAGGCAGCGCTAGGGCATCACTTCAGCAACGCAATTGCAGAATGGCTGGGAGCGAAATGATTACAAAATAAGTGCCCTCGAAGCCCCTAATCCTTCAATCCATAGACCCAACAGCCCGAACCCCAAACAAACCCCACAAATATTGGATGGGTGCCTAGAACTAATAGAATGGCCTAGATTGCCCAACAAGGTGCTGCGTACAACGTGCTGCCTTTGTTGAGAGCCCTCGGTGGGCCATATGCTCTAAGCCCTAGAACCTGAACGCAACGCCCTGAACTCTGAACTGAACACTGAGCACACAAGCCTAAACCCTAAAGCTTCGGGCCCATGATAAAACGGAATTACATCTTTACAGGCTTTCCTCTGAACAGATAGAGGCACAAACAGGGAGGTCTCACGAGCTTGCTTGAAGCCAAATTTGTACGAGCCGAGTTGGAAGGGATGGAGGCTTCGTGTCGTGTCTGGCGCACGATATCCGTGCGAGGACCCCTCCAACAGTCTGTCTGTGAGTGGGTCATTGTGGCCAACGCTCAGGCCCAAGGCCTCCAGCAGTGTAGTGCGGCGGACCTCGTTTTGAATCCACGTCTTCATGACATGGTCATCTGCTTGGCTTCTCTGACGCAAGACTCGTTGATCGAGTTGTGGACAGCATCACAGCATCCATGCACTGCGTTTCCCGGACCGCGTCCTATCTCGGGCTGCTTGACTCCGCACGGCAAAGAACATACTGCCGTTTGATGATCAAGTTTGATGCAGGAGCTTCGTAGCACAGAAGTTAGAGCTGGATTTGATTGTAAAGTTGGGAGATTTGCAATCCGTGTTGGCCATTGGCAGTTGATTTTTGCTTTGCGTGCAATGTCCAAGCCGTTGGTGCCAATTTTACCTCTGGGCGTGGGTCTGGAATGGATGAGTGTTTCCGACACCTTTCGTGTGCAACTTGCACTAAATTAGAGGCCGGGTTTCCTCTTCTTCTTCGTCTGCCCAAAAATGTTGGGCAAAATGCCACAAAGGACTTTCTTAGATGGGTGTGCTCCCATTTATGTTTCAGAAAGAAGGAGGGGCTCCCGGGCTCCCTTTCCCTTCTTCTCTTGTGCTTCCTTCCAATGCAAAAACATGAAGGAACCATTGTTTGGAAGGATCCAACTTGCGTGAAACACAAAATACAAGTCCCGGGCTAGAGTGATCCATTTCTATATTGCAAAAGCTGAGTATTTAACACAATTATTCTCTTAGAATCCTTGTGTAAAGTCACTGCATTATACCCATAATATATGCCCAAGCCCTAGCCCTAAATCCTCGACAGTTATTTATTAGGCCCTGAGCACTGAGCACGGATCATCCCTATATGGCCCATATGTACTCTACACCATGCCTCTAAAAGCGGTAGTTACCCTAAACCAGTAACCCTACACCCTGAAACCTTAAACCCCGAGCCCTAGACCATAAACCCTCATTCTCAAGCCGGAACCAGGCTGGGCTCCCGAGTGATCTTGGCGCTCGGGCGGCGATGTCGGCGCTTGAAAAGTTTTGAGTTTAGGGTTTAGGGGGTTTGCTTTCGGATTGAGGGTTTTAGGGTTTAGGGTTTAGGGGGTTTCCCGAATTTAGGGCGCAGGCGCCCCTGGTCGCGCTTTTGCGTTGCCCCAGCCACTCACACTACATTATGTACTACATTCGACTAGGGTTTAACGCTTCCTGCGCGCATGCACGATGCATGACACCGTCCATATGCAGCATGCGCAGGACTCCAGTTTACAGGTGCACAGAAGGCGTTTGGGTACTCCCAGCCCTCTTCGGGCTGAGCAGTCTAGATTTGGCTCGCGCTTTTGTGAGACAGCTCAGCTATTGACAAACTACCTATGGCCTCTGGAGGTGGTTGTTGTTAAGCCGTGATCAGCATAAGGCCCCAATCCTGGCAACTGGGAGGCTGTACGGCCCGTTGAAATTTGTCGCATTTGTTCAAGTGCTAGTGTTGTTTACATGTGAGGATTTGTGCGTGCTTCCACTCGTATCGATTTACGCGGGGCTGCGCAGGTCTGCCTTGAGGTCGCGCCCGAAGGCTGCATGACGGCGCAACAAAGTTAGCGATTATTCATGTTTATTTTCAGACTCGGGACAGTCTGTCTACTTTCCAGGATGAGAGATGGTCTGGACATGTTTGGAACGCAATTGCCCGCGGTAGCTCGTCATTGCTTCGCCCCGTGCACAATTATCCCACGGCTTTCCGGCCCGCTAAAGCTTGCTTTTGCAATGCATGCCCTACAGCCATCGACCAGCCAGTGACCCCTTGCCTGTGTTCAATGCGCAAGCTACCTCTCTTTGAAACACGTATATGACTTAGGAGCGTGAAAGTTTCATGTGCGCATTGGAACTGTCCTTGTCTTGAACCCTTCGGAATGTTTGGTCACCATGCGCTCTCATAACCACCACTTCTGGAGATTGCCCAGTGCAACGTTTCGCAGCATGATGCTGTATGAGAAACTAGACAGTGGAAGTTTACTATTGCAAAGTAGGCGTGCAATGGACAAGCTAAGTGGATCGTGCCGGAAGCGCTATACCGATGCAGCAGCTTTGGAGCAAGCAGTTCGAGGAGGGCGACCAACGACGGGGGGAAGGTAATTGGGGAAGCTTGCGTTCGTTCCAGAATTTTCAGAAGCTGGATCATACAGAACAAGGCCTTCATCAAACAAGCTCACTTAGATTGGGAGCGAGGTTTAGAAAAAGATCGAGCGGGTCCGATGGCTCCCGCACATCATGCTATTGAGCAACCTACTCATCTTGTGCTACGGCCGCCGACCTCCATGCTCAAAAAACTCAGTTTGGAGGGCCCCACCAACAAGTCAACAACAGTTTGCCAGCAGAGCCTCTTTCATGTCAGCCCAACCAGCCATGAGGCCTGTCAAAAGTTCAGAGACCTGGAAAGGCTGAGACGCCAAGATATAATGAGTGAGTTCTTGTCAGAGACAGGCTGAGACGCCAAGATATAATGAGTGAGTTCTTGTCAGAGACCTAGCCCTGTTACACCCCCTCTAGGAAACTTTGGGATGTTTCGTCACTCGATGGCGGCTGAGGACAATTGGGGGGGGGTTCGTTATTTGGATATGGGGTTGGTGGTGGCTTATCCTGATATATCCAGACACTCAAATCTGAAGCGTATAGCCCTCAAGTTGAAATTTAGGCTTGGCTGGACCCTTCAAAATTTGTCGTTTTATTTGAAGCCCATAGGAGGAATCAAAGGAATTTTTGGCATAAATTTGCGAATACAATTCTTATAATGATTTCTGTATTTTCGAAATCTATCAAGAGAATCTATAGAATTCCTATGAAATCAGATCATATTTCTTTCTTTAAATCAAAATTCTCAACATATATATCCTTCGAGAATCTTAATTAGATTGAATATTCGAATCTCGAAATATTCTTCAGTATATGATTTATAATGAAATCTATTTGAGAGAAATATTCATTATAAATAATTATATTTTTTGATAGATTCGCTAAATTAATGCCCGGCAGATATTTTATCGAATTTTATATATAATTTTCTATAGATAATTTATTTCGGATCTTATATGGAAGATTACGTTTGAGATTTTGGCTCTTTCTTTTTTCTGATCGTTTTTTTTGCGGCAGGATTGGTTAGTTATTAATTACTCAATTATAGATAAAATATATATATCAGCAATACGTATAGATTAAGGATATCGTAGCTAGGATTTGAGCTAATGATCTTTGAATATTAGAATTGATTCGTTTTTTATGGCAACGGAAACTACCTATTTAAGAAAATCTATAATAGAAAATCTTTTAATTAAATAATCTATAAATTCTAAAAAGAAACCTGATAAATTATCCAGATTTTAAAGTCGTACGCGATATATAGATTCTGAAAGATTTTGGATCTCTTGCCCGGATTTCTTATTCTATTGAATCGCCATACATACAGCCAAAGAAAACGAAATTTTGAGAAATTGTTGATTATGAATTTTTGCTCGCGAAATCTCCTGACCCCCCCCCCCCGATTTTTTTGCTTCATTTATTTCTCTTGGATTATGAACGCAACGAATCGAGAGAGCGCGTTCATAAATCTCCGTGAATAGATACGAACAAACTATGAATTCTAAAAAAAAAATAGATTCTCCATCTCGAATCTACGCGCGCCTCCGAATAGCTATATCGATATTCAAAGAGAGATAAATCACGCGGATTCTATAAGATCGTATGGGAATATCGACGCTCGGGAGATTTCGGGTCGCGATGCCCCCGCATACAACCCAATTTTTCCGCCTCATTTCTCTTTGTATCGAAATCAGAAATCTCCAATCTTCCCATTCATCTGAGGAAAAAAGAATCACCAAAAGATTCGGCGTCCGTATTCCAATCGTGAAATCCCGCCTTCACCCGCCACGAATTAGACAGGAAAGAAGACGTTTTTTTTTTCCTCTTTCTTGACTTATTTGTGCGGCCGGGCGGGGAACCACATGCATCCCTATAGATAGATACGGACGATCTATAAAGATTAAATGATTCGATTTTTTTTGATAGATCTATTCGCTCCCCCGAATTCTCGTGCAGATAATCAAAGAGATAAATATATCACGCGGAAGTCCATTCCGAGGCGAAAGGTCGCACGACCAAAAATCTCCGAGATTTTTGGTCGCGCCGCCCGCTTCGAGATTTTAGAGTCTCTAGCTTTTCTGAAGGGCCTTAAAAGACCTCCGAGATTTTAGAACCTCTAGGGAGCTCGCAGGATACGTTTTAGAGGTGAGCCGGAAAGGCTAGGTCGCGCGCGGTCGAAATGGAGGTAACTGACCGCGCCGCAATATTGAGATATTCTGGAGTTTTGGAAGCAAAGAGAGATCGAATATTGATTTCGTTTCGCTATATCGAGTTGTCGATGATAATATGCAGCGAAGTACGGGAGGCATTTATCAGATATTGAAATAATATATTTCCTTATATTTCAGAGATATACGCAATATATATCTTTTTTTATAACGAATTCAGGATAGAAATAAAGTCCCGCCGGAAATCTATGATCGTTCTGATTAATTTCTATCTACGTATATAGAAGGAAGATGATCATGAATTTCATGATAGGACCCCACGTATAGGAAATGATGATTCCAAATCTGAGAGGCTAGAAATTTCAACATAGATAATTAGATAGGATAGATTTTCTCATTTTCTCTTCACTTCTTCATTTCGTTTGAGGGTTCCCTTCTATATTCGGCGTATTCTTTTTCGTCTAATTCGTGGCGGAGCGATTTTCCAATTGGAAGGAAGATATTGATATTTCTTATGATATTTGATCTTTCAAATGATCGTGGATCGATCTGATTAGATTTATCTTTTGAATTCTTGAGAAACGAGAATTCTTTTTTCTCTCCGAAATCGATTAAGAATCTTCGTCAGATTTTTTCAATCTTTCAATATTATAATTTCAAATAGAAAATTCTTCATTCTATTCTGAGAATAATAAATCTACTAATTAGAAGAGATATGAAGATCATATCGGGGATGAAAGAATTTCTATAATAATAATAAATTTATATAGATTGCAAGATTTGAGATCATGAAGATTATTATCTCATAAATTCATGATTTATGAATCTTATAAATGATATATTAATTAAATCGAAGATTTGCAGGATTTTAAATTCTATCTTCTTTATATAAAGAGAATTATAGATAATCTATTATATTTAATATTACGATATTAGATCTATGATTATATCTGCGAATTCTAAGAATATTCTTCTTCTCAATTGAAATATAGATAATAGGAATCTTTTATATATATATATATAATCTTCTCAAATAAGATTCATCATTTCTAGCAACGAATGATAAGATTTATTTGAATTTTCTAGAGGGATATCATCAAATATATTATTCAAAATACGAGACCGAGAATTCATTAAAAATCTTCGTATTTCAAATACGATATTATCGCTACTATGAAAATACAGAAAATTGCTTTTCGAATATATTATGATATGAATTATTTTAGATAATATACTAAAGAAAATATCGATAATTTTCTTGTATTTATTTCGTCGATTGATTTCGATTAATATAAGAATCTCCAGAAGAATTTACGATGATTTCAGAATCTTTCAAATAAGATATTGATCGCAAATTATATTCAAGATATTTAAGAAGATCGTTATATTGAATTCAATTTGAGAAAGAAATTTATAATCTTCGAAAATATAGAAGATTCTAATTTCTCAGATCTTTGAGTAATTCGGAAACCGTAATAACAATCGAATCTATATGTCTCGATATATATAATTTCTAATCGATCAAATCAATGATCTTTCGATTTTATTATTTATATAATTTTGATATTCTCCGGATTGTATTCCGTCTAGCAACATTGCCTTATATCCTCATTTCAAATTAATCATCATCTCTTTCTTTTAATATTTCTTTAATTCGGAGATTTTGATTTGTTTTTAATTTTCCGAATTTTCCTATTTCTTGATAATAATAATAAAGAATAATGAATTTCGGCGGAAATCATCCAAATAAATGAAATTGAAATTTTAGAAAGAAATGATTAAAATAAGATTTCCTTTCCGCCTAATGAATATATCTATCTATTCGATATATAATTTCTAAAGATTCATTACGAATAATTTCCTAAAAATAAGACCAAATTTGATTCTTTATCTTAAAACTGCTCTCGTATTTCTTTAATTATTTTTTTCCTATCTTCATATCATGAGCGAGAAATCGATTTTTTTGCAAATATTCATATCAAAAAATTGAAATATTTATAAGCTAATTTTAAAAAAAATCTTCCTATAAATAAGAAGCAGATTCAATATTATATTAGAAAATTAATTTGTTTTTTAAATTTTCTTTTTTTTCCAATCTTCATAATATTCGCGAAAAATCGGATTTTTTTCCAAATATTCAGATCAGAAAATTAAATATTTGCAAATTAATAAATATATATTTTGAAATAACGATCGAGAATAATAGAGATATATAAAAAAATAATTTTATGCAAAATCTCTTTCTCTATTTCAAAATTCTTTTTGCTATTTTCTATAAAATAATAATCATATTAATATTATTATATTACGTCTGAAAAAAATAATATGAAATAAATAAATAGGTAATATATAAATTCTGAAAAATATTAATCCCCGCCCCGAATCTTCCTATTCCGCTTAATTATTGAAAGAGAGAAATATATCTTGTAATTTAGCGAGATTTTAAGTCACGCGGCCATTCTACGACCTCTAATTCGTATAATCTCGCGGAATTTCCTCCTCATTTTATCCCTTTGCAGCTATCTACGCGGCCATTAAAAAGAATACCAAAACCTCCGTAAATGAATACGACCATTCTATAAATTCTAAAAGGGGCATTTTGGGTCTCTATCCCAGATCTACGCGTCCCTCCGAGCAGCCGCACCGATAACCAAAGAGAGATAAATCACGCGGCATACATAAAATCGCACGTGAACATCCACGAACAATCAATAAGACCGCGCTTGACCAAAAACGACCAATCTAATAGATTCTAAAAGATCTTAGATCTCCGCCCCGGGTTTACACCGAACCGCCACATAATAGCCAAGGAGAGAGAAATGGTTTGAAATCTTGGGGGATTTCGGCGTGCGGCCTCCGCATCCAGCCCGCCCATTTATCTGTCTTGGACTCTGCGCGGCGGCTCAAAGAACCTATAGATACATCCCGCCTGCAAATTCCAAAAAAAAAAATAGTTCTCCGTCCCGGGTCTATGTCCGCGCAAATAACCAAAAGGAGATAAATCACACGGAAAGCCGTTCCGGAAGCAACGATCGCGCGACTAAAAATCTCCAAGATTTTTGGTCGTATCCCCCGCACCAAAAATCTCGCAGATTTTAGAATCTCTAGTTTTCCGAAGAGCTCTAAAACCTCCAAGAATTTAGAGCCCCTAGGACACCCCTAGAGAATCTGCAGGAAGCATTTTAAAGGACAGCCGGAAAATCTATTCCGTGCGCGAGCAAAATGACCGCAAGTAGCCGCGCCATAATATTGAGAGGTATATATTTAAACTAAATCGTGATATCAAACGACGATCAAATCGAGAAAAGAATAGATCAATATCTATATTCTGTAAATATGAGATCGATAATAATAGAATAGATCTATGAATTCTATATATCTCGTTCAAATCAATCTACGAGTAAATAAAGTTTAGAATATGTCAAATGACCGAATAATTTGCATCAGAAGCGCTCCCTTCTACGATATTTCATCTACAAGGGACCCCTCTGCAGCCTGCATCCAATAGAACCGATACCAACTAGGAGAAATAATTAGAATCTACGTAGCTTATCGGACCCATACCCACGCCACGAAATATGACGGAGGGGGTTTCCAAGAACGGCGTCGCCCCTTAAACGAGACCTGTACAAAAGTGCTGGCTGCACATATTATTATTAGAAGCCTGCGCGAAACATTTTTCAATTCGTAACTGGGCATGGTAAGAAAATATACAATGAATATGCATATAAAAAATGCTACTTATACGCGAGCATATCAAAATCTGAAAATAATGTTCATGAGAAACACGTAATTCCAGATATATGAGATATAATAGATTTCTACTGAGTATTGGAAGATTCAAATCCCTGTAAATAAAAAGAGATTTTTCGAGTATTATTAGGAAACTAGTTTTCAATAACTAATTATCTTATATTGGAATTGACCCGCTGCTTACAGAGGAATTGCCGTTATGCGCAGAGGTCCTGCATTTCAAGATCCTATCCCCATCTTAATTCCCAAATCCTTCAATCCGCGACCTTTTTTCCAAACCTCAACTAAACCCTAAACCCTAAACCCTAAACCAAATCTTAAGCCCCTCCTGCACCCTACAGAGCCCCACCGTTGTAGGATCCCTTGGTCCCAGGCAAACCCCAACCTCAGAAACTGAAAGATGCCAGAAACTGATCACATAGACCAAGGCTCAAACCCAAGGCAAAACTCCAAACACGTACACTTAGGAGTTAGGGCTTGGGTTTACGGGAAAGCCCAAACCCAGAGTTGTGACTGCATGTTCTTGTTCACTTTCACATGAACACCTTCTCTGAAGGTTCGATGTTTAGTCTTTATAGAACTCCAAACTTCAAACCCTAGACCCTAAACTCCTTGAACCCTAGATTTTAGGGTTTGGGGTTCTTGGTAAATCCTGAAACTTCAGCCGGTGCCTGTACTTGCTCATGCCGCCCGCAAGCTCCGTGGCTGTGGGATCCACACCTAGGCTGTTGCTCAACTTGGGGTCGGTCTCCAAAGCCACAAGAAGGTTTCGGTAACCCCAACAATAAAAGGACCCTTTAACAATCCGGTTCTTGGTATCGGGCTCTTGTTGTATTCTGGTTATCTACACTCCTGCATTGCATTGCCGGATTCTCAGCACCATAACATACACTCCAATGTAATCAGGATTAGGGTTTGAGGTTTCCTTTAGGCTTTAATCCGTTTCTTGGTTGGGATTCCTATTAGGACATCATAAACCCTAAACCGCGTGGGGACCCCCAATGCGCTACTGTTGTGGGCCCACCCCAAAGCCTTTGCGGGCTTAGGGCTTAAAATCCTACACCCTCTGCTTCTGCCCAGAAACAATCCGTAGGGTTTCCGTCAGCATCCTTCACCTGCGGAAGTGGTATCTGGGTTTAGGGTTCAAGGTTGAGGGCTTAGGGCTTATGTTCGGAGGTCCAAAGTGATAAACTATAATAGAATACTTCTCACTGTGGTTATAACTCCGGTTGCAAGGCCGCTTGGCCTTTGGTTCTCAGGCTGTGGGCGTTGAGCTCTGGTGTTTGGCCTTGCTTTCCTCTTGGGCAGGTGGGGTACGGAGGGGGGTGGGAGATGGGTTTGGGGGCTGGGCTGGGCTGGGGTTTCGAGATTGAGGGTCACACCTCCGAAATGTGAGGGGTGCCACTTCCGGGGTGTGACCCCCATTCTCGAAAAGGAATGTGACCCAGTCTCGAAAACCTCCCCCCAGGCCCTTAGCCAAGCCCAGCGAACTCAGCCCAGCCCGCCCGGCACATACCAGGCCCAGCCCTGCACCTCCGGCTCAGTCCTTCCCCAACTTGGGCTACAACAAATTGTACCATCGAAACGCCAATGTGCTGTGAATGTGGTCGGGATGTAGGGCCTAATTGCAGGTTCATGGGACTTAATGATGACTGCTTATAACCGGCTTATAACTCATTATAGTTGGGGGTCAAAAGCAGGGTCATAAGCCCGCTTAGAAGCAGCTATTTTGTCCCATGAGCCTTCAAGTAGGCTTCGGGGGCTTCAAGTAGTTTTCAAGTTGAGAGTTGTTTAGACTGGTGTTGCGGGTTTAGGATCTCTGGCGTACGGTTTGGGGCGGTGGTTGTGTAGGGACATGTTCCCAAGACTATAATAACCGCCTAACAAGATTGGGTTTCGTGAGTTCATGTCACACCTTTTCCTACCCTCACACTTTATTTTATTAACACCACCGGTCATTTACCCTTGTGCTCATCAATTAATTACGAGCATTTCTTTGACTCAGCTTGCGCGATCAAATCAATGGGGTCCTTAAACTCCTGGAAGTAAAGAAAGGATGAGAGAGAGGTAGGGAAGGTGCTGTTGGCCTCTCTTTCTTGACTATATCCACTTGCTTAGACCTAAATTCAAAATCCGAACCCCTAGACCCTAGGCTACATGCTGTGCCAACCAGCCACCTACTTCTAGCGATGTGGAGGAATGTGCCGGGTTGACCCGCGTGGTTTGGGGCCTACTAGAAAACACAAAAGGAACTAGAAATTAGATCCGCTATGAGGGCCCAGAATGACACCTACAAAATCCACATAAAATTTTCCGTATGGTTCGAAGGTATCTAGTCTTTATTTGGATCCCTTTGGCGGGTCCGGGATAGCGTCTGGCCTACAACCCTTTCAGAACCCCAGATAACCATGAATAAGCAGCAAACCCTTAAACCCTTAAACCGCAACTCTAAACCCTTAAGCCCTGAACCCCTAAACGCTAAACCCTTGAACGCCTGAACCTTTGAACCCTTAAACCCTTAAACCCAAAAAACCTAAAACCCTTACACCCTTAATCCTAACCCTATAACTCTATAACCCTAAACCCTAGGGTTTACCAACCCTACCAACCCGGGGCCTGTCCCTTGGTGCAATAGGTGAGGCCGGATGCGAGGTTCGTAAACTTCAGGTATGCCTTCCTGCCGTCAGGTTTCGGGTTTAGGGTTCAAGGTTGAGAGTTTGGGGTTGAGGGTTTAGGGTTGAGGCCTTTGGGTTCAGGGCTGAAGCTTTAGGGTTGAGGGTTTGGGGTTGAGGGTTTAGGGAGGGGCTAGCGCCCGAAAACCGGTGGAAAATCACATTGAAGAGACAGCGGACAATTGCACGGAAATGGAGCTGATGAGTAACACTCGTTTGAGCTGTACGTACACAACAACTGCGGATCTGGAAAACCCGGCAGAAGGAACTTATTTCTTGCCGCAAGTCCCATGCACTCACCCTAAACGCTGTGGCACTCTCCCTAGCGAAGTTTAGCCGCGGTATCATCCAGAAGCACCACCGAGACTCGAAGCCCTAAAGCCTAAACCCCGAATCTCAAATCATCCTGGAGTTTCTTACAAAGGAGGCCCGAAAAAACCCAGGGATGTATTGGGATTACGGTGGATCATCTTTCTTGGGCATTTTGTGGAGACTATTTTGAGAAGCTTCCGTAACAGCTCGCCAGCCTCGTTGGGTTGGTGTCCGTTGGGTACAGCTGGTTCTCGCACATGCCCATGCTGGTGGCCACCTGCCGTGTCCCTGAACCCTGAACCCCACATTAACTCTGAACGCTGGATTCCTCGGCCCTAAATCAGGGTTTAGGGTTTAGGGTTGAGGCTAAATCCTAGCCTCTAAATCCTCATCCCTTAAGGCCGAAAGCCCTGAAACCGTTTGAACCCTTAAAACTAAACCGAAGCAAACGGAAGTGTGGTCTGGAATCTTACGTGTGGGCGTATTGCTGTCACGAGCAATCTCCGTTTGGGTTTACGGCTTAGGATTTTCGGCCTAGGCTTTAGGATCTAGGGTTTATGACTACTAAGGCTACTATGCCGAACCAGCCATACTAACAATATCGGTGCAACGGCTTTCGTACGTTTTGACCATTGCTAGGCTCCTGTCATTACTTGGCGACAGCTATTGCTAGCTAATGACAGCAACAGCAGCAACATAACACCAACATTCTCTATGCCGCTATATCCCTTGCATTCATTCAAGGGAGCCGTACAACTAAGTGTGTGTAAACTGTGTGTGTGTGTGTGAACCACCT